>MJUU01027021.1:67170-78248 GCA_002080025.1 Modiolus philippinarum | reverse complement strand
AAATTTCATTGAAATCGGACAATGTTGAATTTTCCCGCCTTTTTAAGGCGGCCATTTTGAAAATAGCAGTCAAGGAACAATTTTCAACGTTGGCGGAAGGGGTCATCTGACACCATTCTGAAAAGGACCCACCTGCCACCTGGTGACCATTCCAACAAAGTTTGGTTCCAACTGAGTGAGTAGTTTCAGAAAAAAAAATCAACGGAATTCCCATAGGCCGGGTTCTATGTTAAACTTTGATCGGCTGTGGCGGCCATCTTGGTCAGAGGTCGGTAATGCCAGACACAATTTTGGAAGGAGACCACCACAGCATCATTTTAGCAAAGTTTGGTTACAATCCAAATGATAGTTTCAGAGGAGAAGATTTTCAAAATTCATCCCCCCTTTTTTCTATTTTTAGCCTTGCTGCCATATTGATTTGAGGTCGGGGTCATCGGACACAATTTTGAAAACGGACCACCCAAGGATCATTTCAAGAAAGTTTGGCTTACATTTGGCTTTGTAGTTTCAGAGGAGAAGATTTTTAAAATTTCATCCCCCCTTTTTCTATTTTTAGCCTGGCGGCCATCTTGGTTTGAGGGCGGGGTCATCGGACACAATTTTGGAAGAGGACCATCAAAGGAACATTCCACCAAAGTTTCATCAAAATTGGCTTTGTGGTTTCAGAGGAGAAGATTTTTTTGTAATTGTGGACGGACGACGGACGACAGACGACGGACGCAAAGTGATGAGAAAAACTCACATGGCCTTTTAGGCCAGGTGAACTAACAATTGATATCTACATGTACTTTTTATAGAATAACGAAAAAATTATCTGGTGGTTATTTGTATTGTTTCTCTATGTGTTTCTCTTACCTGAACTAAATATCTTCTCCAAAACAATGTCACAATAAACACACCAGTAACAATTATCTGAAATGGAAAAAGGCATTTTACTTACAATAGACATGACAGGTTTACAGAAATAAAGAAATTCAATAGTCATGTTAGTAGGTTGTACTAGTACTTCTTATATAACTCAAAATATGAAACTCATGAGTTATGTAATTACTGGCTTTGCTTTGTTGGAAATGCGTAAAAATGCCAAAAATATGTGTTTCATGTGTTTGCGAATTGGACCACATTGATTTTCTGTGTCCAAATTAAACCCGCCATTGCCATTAGGGACCAATAACTATCAACATCAGCAATGCTTCCTTTTTGTGTAGGTCAATGTTTATGAACAAACATCTTTTATCTAACTCTAGCATGTAGTGGCAAAATAGCGGTGTTGACAGTCGAAAACCTTCGCATCCAAACTTTTAGCAAATGGAAACTCAAACAATGCTTTCCTTGAATTTATTTGACCGAAACCAAATTCATGAAATTTATCATTTTTCATGAATTGGAGTAGAATATTTTCAAACCTTTGCTCCCTACTCCTCTAAAGTTTTTTTTTTGTTTTTTGTTTTGTTTCGTTTTTTTTTTGTTTGTGATTGTTTGTTTACAAGTTATCAATTTAAATACAAACTGCAATCATTTATTGGAACTACAAAATTATGAATATTCACATTTCCAAGGGGAATAACTCCAGTCCTACTCTAGCTACTGACCATAATTTTACATACAATTTACCATGTTTACATTGTACAATTTCATATAGTTGAAAGACCTGAAGGAAACTGACAGAAGATAGCTTTTAAAACATCAATAAACATGTGTTACTCCTTTATTACTTTGAAATGCCATGTCTACTTCAGAATAGGAAGTACGCTCTTCCTTCAGTAGATTTATTTATTTCAAGGATTCTTCAGATTTGAGAGATTTCTGTCAAACTTGATGTGCACCTCTTCATGATGTAGTAAATTATAACTAAATATCAAAGTTGGTACACTTAAACATGTGGTGGTTTTATTTATACATAAATATTGAGATATATCTTTTATATACTTGTTATACTATGCACTTTTCAAATCATCACTTTCTTATGTATGTAAAACAATGTATGAAGACGGGACTTTTGAGATAGAAACTCTCCAGAGTAATTGAAGGCGCTAACGATCAACTCAAATACCAGTAAGAAAGAGTGACTGGATTCTTAATTGACCTATTGAAATAAATATATAATATAGCACATAAAAAACAAAATATTTATGAAATTGAAGTGATCCAACATGACAATTCTTAAACTAAACTTTAATTGACAAAAACCAATTAACAAGTAATGCTACAACAGATTCAATATAACCCTTAGCTCAACGGTGTTCATTAATTAGTGATTCCCGTTCAATGCATTGATGTATTGATTTTTTTCGTGTAGTATCAGAACTTGAATCCAGTTTGAACACGACTCAGAAGTCAAGTATAACATACATTATTTACCCTTCTTTTTATAAAGTCTGATGCATATTACATGTATACACATACTGCCTGCCTATACTAGATCGATTACCACATGAAGGCAGCTTATCACCCGAGAGTGGTAATCTAGTATACCATCTGAAATTTAGGTAGTATGTGTTATATTATAATGTATTAGTACTACTTCAAGTACAGTCGATGACGTCGCTAAACGTCAACAGAAGGGTGTGGGGTAGTGTACCAAAATACCATCTGCTAACCAATCAAAAGTAAGGAAATTCATGTGAAGTATAATATATCATCATCCATGATGTGAAAGTCATAACAATACCTATTATCTAAATCATTGAGGATATCTGAACTGATGGGTATCTCCTTAATATTAAAAGGGCCCTATTGCAAGCCGGTTTGTTCACAGATCAGATGCATACAATGTACCTTTTGAAATTTGATTTGGAAAAAACATGAAAGGGGAAGGAAAGACTAAGCAATAAAACTTTATAAAAATTTTGTAGATTTAATCGCTTTGTCTCCTTCTCTTAATTTAGTCCATTGTTGTACATATTTAATGAATAATGAGCAAGGGAGATAGATCTCAGATGTGAATGCCAAAGAACACCCAAAAAACAATAGTAACTTTTAGAACGTGTTTAAGCAATAAAAACTTAGTTAAAACTCTTTTTGAGGGATGAGTGTGATAATATACTAGTATTTACACATTACAGGGACAATTCTGATTATTTTTTTTCCTTTGTTAAACTAAAGTACACCAAAAGTAATTTTCTGTTTTTAGATTGTTTACCTTAAATTCAAAGAAACTAAAACTAAATTTTCTTTTTTTATGTCTAGGAATTCAATAAAAAGATCCTTTTGAAAGTTAAATGAAATATTTGAACTGTACACATCAACATAAAGGATCTCAAGCCCGACAGATGTTCAATTTTAATAGGTCAAAATTACAATAATACAACCCCAAATCATCGAATAGTCCCCACAATGCATTTAAATGGATTAAATGAGAAACTTGACCAACGAAGCGAAAATACCACTCAAAATTTACTAATATTTGAAAACCGCAGTCATTATCACAGCTTTTAAGTACTAGTACATGTATATTTAATTTATAGTTTTAACAATTCTGGATTCAATCCGATGGGAGATTTTAACTTTAGGCTAAAGCTTTATTGCTCAATTTATAAAAACGGAGTGCTGCTTCTCGCGTGGATGGCAAGGTACAAGCAAAGCGTCATTTAAAATCTTTAAATCTTAAATGAAATGTTTTAAAGTCTTTAAAACATAAATATTTTAAATATTCTTTCACTATTAAATCAACTGTTCCATAGCAGTTATACATATTGTTTTTTCAGTCACAATTTAGATTTAAATTTTAATTAATATATGCCACGCATCAACATTTGTGCACACTTTGTGTAACATATTTTTGAATTGTTCTAATTTTATTGATTTTTTTTTATTGCAATTAGGTTCACAATTGAGGTTCAGATTTTTGAACTTCTATGATCATTTTTGAACTTCTATGATCATTAGCAGATCCAGGAGGGTATACAACACGTACAAAGGGTTAAAAAAACACTTTCTGATAAAATTTTAAATTTCATGCAGAATTTAGTTAAAAATCGATAAAAACTTGCAAAAATGACTGGAAACCCCCCTCCCCTCTTACTACACTGGTTCCAATGCACTTAGGGCTTTCAATTAAAATGCATGTACCAGGGTCTGAAGGCAATTTTCTACTACTCCAACAACCAAGGATTAAACCACAAATATTAGTATAACAATCTTTTCTGCCTTCCGACCCTTGTACATCCTTTTTTATGGTATAGCCCTTACATACATGACATATATGTACATTTGTATGTAGTCAAATACAATTTCATTCATTTATAATAACTATCATAAAGTTATATACCAAATTTATCCAGAAATCAATTCTCAAATATAAATATTTTTGGCTAAAATTATTATTGATAATGTTCACACATCAAAAAATAATTTTAAATTTTAAATTAATTTTTATTTTTTGTGTTTGAACAACTTAACATGAAGTCGCTAGCATTACAGTGTGACAAAATCAAAGTAAAGACTATAAATTAATTTCTGTAAATTAATAATTTTGGAACTAAAGCTTTCCTTCAAATGACTGTATAATGGTCTTACCTATATAACACAAACAAACAAAAGTATCACAATTAGGGGAGATAATTTAATGATACTTTCATTTTGTTTATGATGTAAATTATCAGGAATTAGAAATTTCTTTAACACAAACAAGCATTTGGCATTTGTTTGAGGGAAAATTTGGCCAAAATATTCCATGTATAAATTATCTTATGATGTTTGAAAGTGTCTTCAGAATTGTTTTCCCATTTATAATTTGTTGTATAATTTTGTGACAGCAGCTAGTCTGTCATTATGCATATTTTCAATCCACTTTTATAGAAATACACTATAAAGTAATATTCCGACTAAGTGTAAAGGTATTCAAATTTTTCAATAAATCAACATATCAACAATGACAGATTTCTATTGAACTTTGTATAAAGTGCAAATTAAGGATGAATTTCATTGTCCACACAAAACATGTTGAACTTTTCATCCTTTCATTGAAATAAAATATGGTTTTCTTGTTACACAAAGAGACTAATTCACATTTTATGTGAGGATTTGCAAGTACAGATGTATAATGGAATTTGCAATACAGTATTCCTCATATTAAGCACCCAGGGCACTTAGAAAATTTGAAAAGGTGGGCACTTATTAAGGAGGAAAAAAACCAAGTTCCAAAACGAAGCTCTTGTAATGAAATTCTTCGATTTGTCATAAGTACACGATTTAATCCATGTAAAAATGCTTTAACTATCAAAATTTTTAGAAGTAAAAAATAAGGCAGATCTGTTGTTTGTACCAAAATAAAACGAAAAATATGATTACTCGATTGTTTACGACTGGAAATTTGGATGCATATGCAATTGACGAAAAACAAATCAATGACAGAAAAAGTAAGAAATGAATATTGAAATAATGGTTTTTAGCTGGAATTTTGAGAGGGCCCTTAAGGATTTCAAATGAAATTAAGGGTGGGGGTGCTTTTAGCGGCAAGGGGCGCTTAATACGAGGAATATGGTAGTTGTTAAATGTATAGAGTACATCTTTTTAAAAATCAAATACCTCCTCCCTATACACACACAAACACACAATTTCATTCAAATTAGCTAGCCTTCATGGTTTACAATAAATATAATTGTGCAGAAATTAATTTAGGTCAAAGTAGCCCCATTTTGAAAAGATGTTGATCCTACCATCAGCAAGATTATATTTATAATCTGGGGGTTAGAACTCCTACATCTTGTGTATATACTTTTTTGTACATGTACTTATACTGAGATATGAACTTGGACATAAACTTGAATTTCAGTGGATCAAGCAGCAGGAGATATGGGTAAAAGAACCTATTTTTTGAAAAGATGTTGATCCTACCATCAGCAAGATTATATTTATAATCCGGGGGTTAGAACTCCTATATACATTTTTGTACATCTACATGTACTAATACTGAGATATGAACTTGGACATAAACTTGAATTTCAGTGGATCAAGCAGCAGGAGATATGGGTAAAAGAACCTATTTTTCTTGGAGGAGTCAGTCAACTTAAGCTGCACCTGTGTGCAAAGTATGATCCTAACTTGCATATATGTACATGTACCAAGACCTTAATTTTGAAGTGGACACCATTGCTAGGGGTACTCCAGTAGTCTCCCTCATTTTGGTTGCCACTTAGGGATTCCCCTAGCCTTTTTTAGAAGGGTAAAAAAGCCTGCCCTTTTTGTGTTTCCCCTTCTGCCCTTCTGACAACCAAAGTTTTCCCCTTCTGCCTTTTGAAAGTATATTTAAGAAATAAGCTAAAAATATGTTGTAAAAACATTTTAACATTACAAATATTTAAAAACAATGTAAATGGTCACTTTAATGAAAGTAAATCATCAATAATGTGTATGGACAATGATATCATGCTGCCAGATGTACATTTTTATTGCACCACCTACTGATAAGTTGCCCTACGATAAAATGCCCCCTTCTGCCCCTTCACAAGTGTCACTTTCAACCTGCCTCTATCAAGCTTCTGTGGGAAACACTACCACTTAAAAATTATAGGGATGCCAATTGTAAACGCAGATAAGATGGTTTAATACAGGCTTGGGTTCCCTGAATGAGACTTCGGATTTGTCCCACATGAAACATTTTTGGAGACACAAAATGGTGCATGTTGAAAAGCATTTCAGGTGGTCAAAGCAGGAAATTTGATACTATTTTCTTTATGAAAAGAAAGGAAAATGCAACATTTGCTTTCATTTCTCCATGTATGAAAATTTATTTTTAGTAAGGGCCTACATTTTGTATTGTAGATATAAATTTGTCGAAAATTGATCAGTTGTATGAAAAACAATATGGAACAACCCAGAGTTTTTGGTTTTTCAAATCATGAAAAGTTTGTTTTTTATTTTATATATTTTTTCCCTAAAATCTTAAAAAAGCCCAACGTTGAAATGGTTGGGCAGAAGAGCTTGATTTGGGGTTCAGGAAATTATGACCAAAGTAGTTGAGCATTCCAATGGCCCATGCAATGATTGACCCCTAACTTTCATGATGTTCTTTCATGCTATTTTCATAAGGTACACATTTAATTGCTTGACATAAAATATCCTCTAGCTTAATTTTTTCAACAAAAAAAAAATTGTCAATATCCCTTTTACTTGTGTCAATGACATGAAAACATCATGTATTTACATTTTAAGATTTTATCATGTTTGTCTGTATCTCTTCAAAACATGCAGGATAAAGAAGATAAAATTACATGAAGCTAATAAAAAGACATGACTAAACCCACTGAGTTGGCACCTGTCAGAGCCAAAGGGGCACCATCTGTTTTATCTTACATCACAGTAAAATCAGGTTTTTTGTGAAAGTGAGAAATATGTAACATTTTATATACACAAGTGACTCATGAACATGATGAAGTTGATGAGGAGAGGACAAATACAAACATTATTTAGTTCAGTAATTTTGTCCAAAATGCTATGACTTTTGAGTCAGTGGAGTCTGTACTGTGGAGTCCATGGACTCAAGTGGTAAAGTCCAAAGTATGCCCAAAATAAGGAAAAAGTCCCAAGTCCAAATAACCAGTCTGTGCCTTTAGCCACTAGCCCTATGCCTATTGGGCAGGGGTTCTCCTTGTAATGCAGGTAATACATATCAGTGAAATCAAATATTTTTGGCCCCCCTTTCAAAAAAAAAACTTGTAATAATCTAGTTAATACATATTTGCAATACATATTTGCTTAAATCGTAAAAAAAAACAACTTTTTTTTTGTAAAATTTCAGTTTTCTTGCTTGGTTTCCATGGCAACCAACAGCTCCACTATCAATTACAACCCATTTCAGACCACAATCGGAAAAAAAAAATCTGGCAGGGGTTCCCCCTTATAATTAAGGTAATATGTACAGATCTGAAATCAAACGTTACAGGTCCCCCTTGCAAAAGAAATTTGGGTTGGGGTTCCCCTTATAATCAAGTTGATACAGTAAAAAAAAATATCTAGCAGAACACTTTTTTCTAAAGCTTCAGTTTTCTGGTTTGGTTTCCATGGCAACAAAAAGCTCCACAATCTTTTACAACCTATTTTAGACCACCATTCCAAACAAAACTGGGGCAGGGGTTCCCCTTATCATTTAACATTTAAGTAATACATATTGCTGAAATCAAAACATGTTTTAAAAGAAAACAGCTATCACTGAAAAGAATGTATTGTTGCTAGGTAGAATCCTATAAAATACTAAGTCTTTTGCGAGTTTCAGAGAATTTACCAAAATAAGAATTTTCAATTCTAAATTTTTTTTCACTCTATCATTCTGTGATGCTTTGACAACTTTGCAAAAGAAACAGTTAATTCCTTGGTTTTATTATCTCCCTTTTTAAAATTATGACTTCTCATTATACTAGTACATGTATCTTATTTTTAAGCTTATAATATTATTAAGACACCCCAAATTTTATATTTAGGCTAATTTGATGTATTGTACATGTTCTAGTAATAAAAGGAACATTTCTATTTAATCATTAAAACTTGTTTCTATTTTTGATATTGAATAACACCAAACATGAGATTTTATGCTTAATGTCCTGCTTTTAATTTCAAACATGACAAATGTTTATCATCCAAAAAGTTGCAGTCCTATATTCCTCAAATATTCCGCATGATCTAGTACATATGATGACTAACAATCCTGGAAAATTTGAAGGAGTAGTGGAGTTGCATCCACAAGATCTGTCATTTTTTTTAAAATCAAATAAGGGACCAACCATTTAACCTGAAAGGGGGGGGGTATGTTTTTTTTTCTGGACAGAAATTTTTTTTTCATGTGTATCAACAAAATATTTTTTTCAAAATTAACATTATTTTTGGGGGCAGAAAGGCTCCTTCAGAAAATTTTTTTTCATCATTTTGTCAGCCAAAATATTTTTTTCACATAAAATCAGCTCCAAAATATACTTTTAGAGAAAAAACCATAGCCCCTCTCCCCCCCACCAGTTATATGGTCAGTCCCTAACACCTACAATATTTGACAAATCAAAACGGCAATGTGACATGATCTAGTACATATGCCGACTAACAATCCTGTAAAATTAGAATGAATTCAAACTGGTGGTTTTTGAGGAGTTGGCTCCTCAAGATTTCCAATTGTATATACAGGGATTTACCTCCACTTCTGTCTGGTTGGGTCCACCATACATGTATATATAGATTTCCCTGGGTCCCTTAGAAAAAAATGTGGGTTCCAGGTGGCTTGATTGATAAGTTTACTTTAGTTTTACATCCAGTAAGAAATCAAAAGCCAGTTAATCAATTCAGAAAATGTATAAAATAAGTAATGGGATTATGCAGGTGGAAGGGAAAAAAGGGTAAATGAGTTTTGATTAGAAGAATAAATTTCCTGTCCTTACCCATTTTGTCAATTTTCCTCTCCAGAGAGAAATGGGTAGGGGCAGGAAATTAATCTTTCTATATACGATTCCCAGCAAGTCTGCACTTGAACAAAGAAATAAAGAATGGTCTTGATACTGGGGCGTCGTGTTTCTCCACACTGTTTGGCTACGATGGTTTCGGTTAGGCTTCATCATGACCTGACTATCCCGCATAGGTCCTTTTTCCTATCTACCATCTGGGGACGCCCCCGGCAGCTCTGTTGCCAGAGTCGTTGAAAACCAATTCAGGTACCGGGTGAATTTTACCTCAGAGCAAAGATACATTTCATCATGTTGATAATGTACAAGTTTTAAAAAAGAGCTAGTTTGTGGTGTGTTTTTATTACTGTATTTACTCCAGCCTAAACACAAATGTCACAAGTCAAGATGTCGTCAATCAATCCGGTCATTCTGGAACTATCGTTTTTTTACTTCCCCTTTACCATGTAACTGTTTATTTGCTTTCACCTTTTTTCAATGCCTTTAAGGATGGTTTTCTCGATTCTTTTTCTGAGAGTGTGTGTGCACATGTATTTTTTTGACTAATAATGGTAACATCCAATGGATTCCCGAAAAAGAATTTGAAAAAAGAAACAAATTGTTTAGAGCGTCTCTTCTTGATCTTGAATTTCAAATAATATTCTTTCATGGGAATTGAGCAGATTCGCGTTTCTAGCCAGATCTACATGTACATAGCATTTTTATATATTAATTATGTTGAGTCCCGTCGGACACATATTGTAATTAAATCTGCGTCCTGTCATTTATTTTTGCGTACTAGACGCATGTTTTACACGTCCCGTAAATTCCCTGTATATAACAATGTGAGAGAAAAAAAACAAAGTCCCATATTGGCCATAACTCCCACAAAATTTGATGAATATTGATGAGGACGCCATATGATCTAGTACTTATGGTCATGCACTAAAAATCCTGTAAAATTTGAATGAATTTCAACCAGCAGTTTCTAAGGAGTTGCGTCCACAAGATTTGCAATTGTATAACAATGTGGAAATAATCAAAGTCCCATAACTCCCACAAGATTTGATGAATCAAAATGGCGATGTGATATGATCTAGTACTAATGGCGACTAATTAACAATCCGGTAAAATTTGAATGAATTCTGACCAGCGGTTTCTCAGGAGCGGCGTCCACAAAAGTGTGACATACATGTACAATCAGACGGACGAACGGACAGACAGATGCAGACCATTACTAGGTTCCACCGTCACGGTGCAGCGGGGGACAAAAAAATTGATAGGTTACCAATGTAATTTTTGAGACAAAAGTGTTATAAAATGGCAGGAAACTTGAACTCCTCTGCATTTTTCTTAGGTTTAAAATATGCAATGTTTATCCAATAATGAATGTGACAAAATAACAGCAATTTAATAAAATTTTGTCAGAATGCTCTAACAGATGTATTAAATGAAATGATGGAAAAAAATGGAAGAATGTGTCCATGGGACACGGATGCCCCCGCCTCCTTGCAATCGAAACCCATAAATTATTAAAGGCATAACTATATACAATATATATTTATCAAATATTATTAGGAAGGATCTTTCTCCTGTGATAAATAGGCACTGGAACTGGTTTGGTTTTGATATAATGTGTAGTTCCAACAAATAATCTGAGAAACAGTCTTATATGTAATACTAATCTATTTTTAGCAACTGTGACCTTGACCTTGG
>MJUU01027021.1:51404-62307 GCA_002080025.1 Modiolus philippinarum | reverse complement strand
TAAGTTAAGCTTAAAATAATGGGGGGTCACCGACCTAGTTTTAGAGCTATGACGTCAGCTTTATTTACCTGTTTTGAAGGTATTGATTATATACTATATTGCTTATATTTCTACTATATTGTAGATTTCGATTGAACTAAAATTATTTTGAACGCCTCTTGGTGTATAGAAAAACAATATATTACAACAAAATAAAATAATATGCAAATTTTGGTATGAAGGGCGCAATTTTTAAGTTCCCGTCATTTTTGTCAGATACTCACAATACGACAAAATCGCTGATCGCAAAAAAAAACAAACTGAAATATGATAATTTGATAATATTTTCCCAGAAGATAGAGTGTACCCTCCTCCACGGATTAAGCAAATAAAATAATAGGGTCACCGAATCAAGGAAAAAGAAATTTGTAAAAAAAAAAAACATGTAAAGACAGAAAATGGCGGGAATACAATGACGGGTTTTTCATCGTTCCGATAGCAATTTTTCCTAATTTGAAACGCAGTTGTGCAAATATGTAATAATATGTAGCCCAGTAATTATTTTTTGTTTCCCTTTTATTGCAATATACATGCACAAACTGGGAAAAACGTGCGTTTACGGGACATAAAAAGTATAAAACCAAAAAGGGCAAAATTTACCTGATATCAACACCGTTAGAAGTCTTTTTATTTTATTTTATTTCCTTTGCTGATTTTCAAATTATGCTGGCGTTGTGAACTTGGAAACAATCAAAAGGTGTAATACTTAAAAGGGCTTTTACTCTTAATTCATATGACTTCATTTTTCACACAAGTTTGAATATCAATTGAAAATGTTTTCTTTGAAACTGACATTGCCTTAGATAAAAATAAAACTGTTGGTAAACTTTTTAATGAAGTGGTCCACATTCGAATGTTACCATTTATTTTTTTTACCGTTAGAACATATATTGAACCTTATACGTCGTTCCAACTGCCAAAAAAAAAAAATCACGACGTCATAAATGAATTACAAACCTGAAAGCTCGATTTCCCGGTTTGCGACGTAAAGCTCGAAAACAAAATGCGCAGAAACAATAGTAAAAATTGAAACGAAAGAAACTAAAGAAAGGATTTAAATGCGCATATGAACAGTAACTTCGCTATTTTTTTATTTTAATTTCTATTATCCATTAAATATCCACACATTTCTCTTACCCAGTAATAGCTATAAGGTAGATGATTTTTTTCTTAGCTAGAAAAACTGCATCCCGTAGATAGTCATATGGTAACCCAGTAAATAGCAATAAGGTTGACTGGTATATATACCCAATAGTTAGCAACAAGGTAATACTCGTATTAACCCTTACCATATGGGGATCGTAATATTACGGCCTGCCGATAAATTTCATTTGAACGCCCCTTAAAGCTCCCAAAGCCTACAGAGACGCGTTTTTTTCTTTCTTTTTTTGTGCTCCTTTCTTAGAATGCACTTTCTCCTTCCATATCATATACAAAATCATGACGATTTTGCAAGGTCTGGTTGATAAAGGCTGGGAATTGCAGGCTGGGAATTTGAAAGTGCCAAAAATTTGCACATTTTTGACGGGATGGGATCCATTTTCGGGCCCTTCATCGCTGAATCTCCAAATCAGTTAATAATGATAATACGATGTCATACCTATCTTTAGATGAAAGTGTTAGTCTTAAGGACGTGTGCATCATCTAAACTTCCGGCTTCAAAATGCAAATTTTGGAACCCAAGAATTACAAAATCCCAAACCCAGAGCACGTTCCTGCCCGAATTTTCACCCTAGGCAGTTAGGAAAGACCAACGAGATGCAACATTCCCAAAAAGTATTTTTAATTTGACATACGTCAACATCGGCCATTTTGCGGACCAATAAAAAAAAACAAAACAAAAAAAAAAATAAATAAATAAATAAACGACCAAAAACACGAAAAATGGCATTTTCGGCCGTGGTTACTATTATTTGGGGCCCCACCCCCACGTCCTCGCCCCAACCACCCCACCCCGTGATCACCTACACTAGCTATATAGTAATCAGTAGGTATCTTCAACATCAGTTGCTACATTTGCATATAATTTGCATAAATTTGCAAATGAATGAAAACGGCTGATCGTACATAAAACAATTCAGCATGGTAAGGGTTAATCCTCTCAAAAAGCCATCGTGTATATATTCTCCCAATTTGTTCATAATTTCAATATTTCCATTATTCATAATCCAAAATGACATGTTAATATGTGCTGGCTTCGGTGTGTATATTTTGTTTGTTTGTTTTTTTTCATTATCACATAACTGATAGTGCTTAATTTTCTTGTATTTTTTATCTGTGTTTACCCTTTTGTCTCCACTTGTGATGCCTTGATGACATCTGTTCTTTTTCAATCTGATTTCTCTTCTGCATTTTTGTTTCGGTACTGATTTGTCGCTCAAAGAATACTTTAGCCACAAACTCGCGGACATGTCAGTATAACAGTTTTGACATTTTCGTAAAAGACAATGAGTTTACTTGTTTTTCTTTCATGAAAGGCTAACGCAGCTGTTTTTGTCCCCCGCCGCAACGCCGAGCGGGGACATAGAAATGCCGGGCGTCCGTGCGTCTGTGCGTCCGTTGGTCCGTCCGTCCGTTCTTGTAAGCGCTCTCATGCCTACAAATTATAACGGATTTTCATGAAATTTATACCAAATGTTTAATATCACTAATACCTCGGTCAAGTTCGAAAATCAGCCTTGGTTGATACTTTTTGACGGAGTTATTGGACTTTGACCGAAATCATGACTCTGTTTTATCCAAACATTGACCTTGTAAGCGCTTTCGTGCCTACAAATTTTGACGCATTTTCATGAAATTTATACCAAATGTTTATACCACTAATACCTTGGTCAAGTTCGAAAGTCAACTTTGGTCGATACTTTTTGACAGAGTTATGGGACTTTGATGAAAATAACGACACTGTTTTAGCCAAAAATTGACCTTGTAAGCGCTCTCATCCCTACAAATTTTAACGGATTTTCATGAAATTTATACCAAATGTTTATGCTACTAATACCTTGGTCGAGTTTGAAGATCAGTTTTGTTCGATACTTTTTCACGGAGTTATGGGACTTTGATCGAAATCATGACTCTGTTTTATCCAAAAATTGACCTTGTAAGCGCTCTCATGCCTACAAATTTTGATGCATTTTCATGAAATTTATACTAAATGTTTATACCACTAATACCTTGGTCAAGTTCGAAAGTCAGCCTTGGTCGATACTTTTTGACAGAGTTATGGGACTTTGATGAAAATAACGACTCTGTTTTAGCCAAAAATTGACCTTGTAAGCGCTCTCATGCCTACAAATTTTAACAGATTTTCATGAAATTTATACCAAAGGTTTCTATCACTAATACCTTGGTCGAGTTTGAAGATCAGTTTTGGTCGAGACTTTTTGACGGAGTTATTGGACTTTGACCAAAATCCGTTTAAGCCAAAAATTGACCTTGTAGGCGCTCTCATGCCTACTAATTTTGACGGATTCCCATGAAATTTATACCAAAACTTTATACCACTAATACCTTGGTCAAGTGCGAAAGTCAGCCTTTGTCGATACTTTTTGGCGGAGTTATGGGACTTTGACCAAAATAACGACACGGTTTAACCAAAAATTGACCTTGTAAGCGCCCTCATGGCTACAAATTTTTACGGATTCTCATGAAATTTATACCAAATATTAATATCAATAATACCTTGTTCAAGTTCAAAAATCAGCCTTGGTCAATACTTTTTGACAGAGTTATGGGACTTTGACGAAAATGACGACACTGTTTTAGCCAAAAATTGACCTTGTAAGCGCTCTCATGGCTACAAATTTTAACGGATTTTCATGAAATTTATACCAAAGGTTCACACCACTAATACCTTGGTCGAGTTTGAAGATCAGTTTTGGTCGAGACTTTTTGACAGAGTTATTGGACTTTGACCAAAATCCGTTTTAGCCAAAAATTGACCTTGTAAGCACTCTAATGCCTACAAATTTTGACGGATTCTCATGAAATTTATAACAAATGTTTATACCACTAACACCTTGGTCAAGTTCGAAAATCAGCCTCGGTCGATACTTTTTGATGGAGTTATGGGACTTTGTCGAAAATAATGACTCTGTTTTATCCAAAAATTGACCTTGTAAGCGCTCTTATGCCTAAAAATTTTAATGGATTTTCATGAAATGTATACCAAATGTTTATGTTACTAATACCTTGGTCGAGTTCGAAGATCAGTTTCGGTTGAGACTTTTTGACGGAGTTATTGGACTTTTACCAAAATAACAACACCGTTTTAGTAAAAAATTGATCTTGTAAGCGCTCTCATGGCAACAAATTTTGACAGATTTTCATGAAACTTATACTAAATGTTAATACCACTAATACTCTGGTCAAGTTGGAACATCTGCCATGGTCGATCCTTTTTGTATCCCCACATATTTAATTTTGGAACTGCCCTGAAGGTTTGAAAATATTGCAATATCATATACAGTATACTAGTATACTGCATGAGCGGCGGGGGACCCAGGAATTCTATTCTTGTAGCAAGGGAATATGGTACTTCAGAGATAGGAACTCTGTACAGTTTAAGGCCACTGCTTATGTACAAACTTGCTGTATTATTGTGTAAAATGTCATATTTGGTTCTATAATTATCTACACATTTTTAGCTCACCTGCCGATGCCAAGGCGAGCTTTTGCCATCAGTTGGCATCCGGTGTCCGTCGTCCGTCCGTCATTCGTAAACTTTTCATTCAAAGATCTCCTCTGAAACACTGAACAATTGGAACCAAACTTGGTCACAATAGTCATTCGGTTGTCCCCTTTAAAAATTATATCCGACAGGTCCGTACCTCATCCAAGATGACCGCCAGGTGGGAACATAGTTTTAACATTCGATCCTATGAAAAATACATTCAAAGATCTTCCCAGAAACTACTGAGTCCAATTATAACAAAGCTTAGTGACAATGGTCCTTAGATGGTCTCCTTCAAAAAAGGTATCCAGTAGTTCCGAACCCCATCCAAGATGGCTGCCAGCGATGAACATAATTTCCACATTGCACCCTATGGGAAAGACATTCAAAAATTTTCTTCTCAGAAACTGCTAGCCCAATTATAACCAAACTTACTAACAATCTTCATGATATAGTCCCTTTCAAAAACGGCATACGACAGGCCCATGCCTTATCTAAGATGGCTGCCAGCGGGAAACATAGTTATAACATCAAACCCTATTAAAAAGACAATCAAATATTTTCTTTTCTGGATCTACCAGTTCAAACAGAATCAAACATAGTCACAATGGTCCTTCAATGGTCCCTTCCAAAAAGACATCCGGTGTGTACCTCATCCAAGATGGCCACCAGTGGGGAACATCGTTTTATAATTGCACCTTATGGAAAAGACATTCAAAAATCTTCTCCTTAGAAACTACCTGTCCAAACTTAGTCAAAATAGTCCTAAGATGGTCCCTTTTAAAACGGTATCCCGCAGTTCCATTCCTCGTCCAAGATGACCGTCATCGAGGCACATAGTCTTAACACTGGACACTATGGAAAAGACATTCAAAATTCTTTCTTCTCAGAAACTACCAGTCCAATCAAAATCAAACTTAGTCACAAAATTCCTCAGATGGTCCCGTCTAAAAAGATATTCGCCAGGTCCTTACCTCGTCCAAGACGGCTGTTTGCGGCCGGGGGACATAATTTCAACATTGCACCCTATGGAAAAGACTTACAAAAATTTCTCTTCAGAAACTTCCTGTGCAATTATAACCAAACTTAGTCAAAATGGTCCTTTGACAGTACTTTCAAAAAAGGCATCCTGCAGGTCAGTACCTTAACCGAGATGGCTGCCAGCAGGGAACATATTTTTTTAACACGGGACTTTATGGAAAAGGCATTCAAAAGAGCTTCTTCCAAGAAACTACCAGTCCAATCAAAACCAAACTATGTCACAATAGTCCTTAGACGGACCGTTCCAAAAAGGGAATCCGGTAGGTGCGCATCTCGTCAAAGATGGCCATCAGTGGAGAACATAGTTTTAACGTTGCACCTTATAGGAAAGACATTCAAATATCTTCTTCTCAGAGAGTACATTTCCAATTATACAATTATAACAAAAACTTAGTCAAAATTGTCCTTAGATGGTCCCTTGCAAAAAAGGAATCAGACAGGTGCGCATCTCGTCAAAGATGGCCATCAGTTTGGAACACAGTTTTAACATTGCACCCTATAGAAAAGACATTCAAATATCTTCTTCTCAGAAAGTACCTTACCAATTATAACCAAACTTCGTCAAAATGGTCCTTAGATGGTCCCTTGCAAAAAAGTATCTGGAAGGTCTATACTTCATCCAAGATAGCCACCAGCGGGGGACATAGTTTTTAACATTGGACCCTATGGAAAAGGCATTCAAAGATTTCCTTCTCAGAAACTACCAGTCCAATAATAGCAAAACTTAGTCACAAGGGTCCTTAGAAGGATCCTGTCCAAACAAGTACCCGACAGGTCCGTACTTAAATCAAGATCGCCGCCAGTGGGGATCATAGGTTTAAAATTGGACCTTAGAAGTTAGACATTTAAAGATCTTCTTCAAAGAAACTACCAGTCCAATTAGAACCAAACTTAGTCACAATGTCCCTTTAATAGTCAATTCCAAAAATGGTATCCTACAGGTCTGTTCCTCGTCCAAGACTGCTTCCAGCAGGGAACATAGTTTTTAACATTAGACCATGTGGAAAAGACATTCAACGATCTTCCCAGAAACTACCAGTCCAATTATAACCAAACTTACCCACAACGATCGTTGGATGGTCTCCTACAAAAGAGGTATCTGCAGCGACTCTATATTCCGAGAAACGTACCGTTTTACTTTCGCGTCTTGTATTGTAACGTCACATTTATTATTACGTCATTGTTTATATATGATAAGTCTAATCCAAACGTCTAAGCTGAAACTCTTAGTTCTTTTGGATATAACACTGGCGACAAGAGATAAGTAACCAGATGTAAAAATCACGACGGCGGAGAGAATTACAGTCGTAACAGAGAAATCCTATAAAATTGCCTTTTGCAGCAGCTGAAGATCATACAATAACAGGAACAATGGAAAGAATGAAAGATTATTCCGTTATCTTTGCGTCACAGATCCACATGATAAAAAGAATGCGTAGAATTCTACAGAGGAAAGGAGATCGCGGATCCGACATGTAGAAGATGAGACGTGAACGAGAAACTTAAAAGAAAACTTAATGGCTATTTCTCTCCAAAGAAGAACAAACATTACTCAAGGTATGTGTTCCTTAAAACGAGATCCCTGAAGGGCGAACGTACTATTGTATATGCCGCAAGATTAAAAGAGAAAGCAACAGATTGTGAATTTGCGATTCGGGACGATAGAATTCAAACATCAGAAAATGAATCGTTAGCCAAGAAGACGATAGATACAAAATGGAATTTGGATCAGATGCTAGAAGAAGTACATTAACGAAGGGGACATTTTTGGTGAAAAGTCCCGATCCCAGAAGATTGTTTTTAAAAAACCAATAATTGCCAATCCTGTTAAATATTACCATAAAATCAAGATTTCCTTGGGTAAAAAAAGCCCTTTCCCATGTCCTGATGGCGTTTTAACCCCGAATTCCTGGCCTTTAAAAAGGCCATGCTGATTACCCGAAGTAAAAAAATCCCGGTGTCCCGAAAATGGTCCCACCACTCATCAATTAGAGGATACTACAATGCAGATTCATCATATGAGATACTAGTATATATCGAAAGGAGACATGGCTAAAGTTACCACAGGGAAAAAGGATATCGCGATTCGCGGATAGACAAGAACAGAAAACTTTGTAAATATTTTGGAAATATGCATTTGGTAGACAAGAAAATTAAACAGCCTGCGAGAAACATTGTAACATTTGTAAAAGATGGAAATACTTTGAAAAAGTTTGTAAAGAACGCATACATAACAGAAAACAGAGTGCTGAACGGTTCAGAAGCAAAACGAATAACAGAAAACAGAATAAAACATGCATGGACTAGAAATAAGGAGCACGTTGGAGGACAGTACCGATACTAGCGAGAGTGAGAGTTTAGATGAAGAATATTTGTAAAGAAAGTACAAGTTCACAAAGTTGTTGATAAAACAAAAACTGTACCACTAATGATGAACGATGTACATGTGTGATTGAACCAGATAGGTTAGCCGACGTTAGTGTGATGGACGAGTATCAATAAAGAGCTTGCAAACACAGAACAAAAGATCGCCCGGAACTGGTAGGAAGTAAAACCAAACTTAGTACGTTGCAAAAGAAATTGCCCGATAAAGGAGAATTCATTGCAACAGTAAGAAATGAAACAAGAGGAGTGAAAACAAGAATCCTGGTGATATCAGGAAGGACCAAATACGTATTTTCTCCAAAAACCACTTAAAAAACGGATCGATCAAGATATCAAAGAAGAAATTTTCGAAATGTTAAGAGCAGATGGAATAATAACATGGTGTTCACCACTAGTGCTACAATCAAAACCGAGATCTATCAAAATTGCAAGGGATCATCTTGAACTACACATGATCTGCGCAAGTGTAGATTTGCGCATTCCAATTAAATCCATGGAGAGAAATACTAGTAGAATATTACAATCACGAGTAGTCGAAGATTTCACGTATAAATTTTATGATTGTAAGGTGTTTTCAAAAATGGACCTTAAGCAGGGATATCATCAGCTGATTTTGCACCCAGATTCATAAGTTGCAACATTTAGCGAATTCCGATTCTATTTGGAACCTTACAATATCTAATTTTAAACTAAGGAGTATCTCCCTCATGCAAAGCTCTGTCCTCAGCTGATTTTGGTTTTACATTTAGATCATATTGGTTATTTGTTCTCTATCAGTTTTTAAACATCTTTGAGTTTATGGTCTTCCAACCGTTTAGATTTTATCTGCACTGAAGAGACATAAGAAGTCGAAATGCGTAAATGCAGAAATTAAATTCACAGTAACTTCGGTATTCAGTTATTAGCACATCATGGGGAAATATGCGACCAAAGAGATTAATTTTTGGAGCTAAATCTTCACAAGATCTTTTTGATGAGGTGATGTATCGTATATTAAGCGATATTCTGACAAAGAGACGATATTTTGATTGAAGGTAGAGCATTAGAGAAACATTCAACTAGGTGATATGTCAGTTTGGAGTCGAGGAACTGGGGTTTTACAGATACCGATTTACATAATACATAAAATTTCTTGAAACCTACGTCAGAAAAGACGAGGGCTGTTAACGAATGCAAAGCACCCGAATCTAAAGAAGCCAACATAAGTTTTCTAGGTATGATAGAAATTTGTCAAGGTTTATTCCACGTTACACAATACTAACTACAAAGCTTAGAGAGTTAACAAAAAAAAACAAAAAAACTAACGAAATTCAAGTGAGGAAAACAGGAACAAAACGCGTTTCAGTTGTTGATGATCAGACAATGGCGTCTTCGACCATAAGAGACCGATCATAGAACGGAGGATAGTTACCATGAAGGCTTATCTGCATGATTGCTTCAAAAAAGAGCTAAGAGATTACAGACTGTATATTTTATTAGCATATCAAAGACCGACACGGAAAAAGGTATAGTCAGACGGGGAAAGATGCTTTGGCTGTAAAATGGGCGAAAACAAGATACAGCATGTATTTATTAGGAGCATCGAAGTTTAAGATAATTACCTCACACAAACCACTCATACCTATGTTTAATAAATGTACAGCAAAATTACTACCATGAATAGAGAAATGAGTCAAGTCAGGAAAATATGAACAGGATCCATTATACTACTTATAATTAGCTTACAGGCAACCGCTGACAGAAACTGAATATAATGAAACTGAGCAGACAATTCACCGTTTCAGAAACTGAGTAATTGTATTTCAAATTTTTGTGTACAAAAAATCAATTTTCAGCCAATGACGTTACGTTATTTTCGTGCTTGACTAATCAAAACATTTTGGTGTACGCTACCCATAATGCTTTAGTTTCTGAAACGGTGAATAAAACAAATTGTACAGACAGAACAAGCAACTGTATAAGATACAATCCGTAAGGAAACAAGAAAAGACATGCAATTACAGGACATCATGGAAAATACGGAACCATGATTGGGTAGAAATGACATTGCTGCATTCTATTTAGTAAGAAAAGAACTTTGTATAGCAAAAGACATGTTTCTTAGAATCGACAAAATAGTAATACCAGAAAATTGCGTAAAAACTGCGGGATATTTGGGTATCACTAGGACAAAACAAATGAAAATGAGAGCAAGATAATGGTTCCCGTCGATGAACACAATGACAGAGGATATCGTGAGGAGATGTTATGTATGTCAGGTAACAACAAAGGATCATAGACAGGAACCGATAAAGCCGTCAACAATACCTGAAACGCCTTGGAACACTATATCAGTCGATTATGGAAGAGCGTACCTTGATGGACATTATAACCTTTTAGTTATAGACAAACGAACGAGATACCCAGTAGCTGAACAGACAAACACAACGACAAGTAAGATGACAATTCAAAAACTGAAAAAGAAAATTTCCACATTCGGAATACAACAATGAGTGGGAACCCATAATGTATTCTACAGAATTTTCCGATTTTGCACTTGAATATCGATTCGAACATCATAAAGCGACCCCAGAACACCCACAAGCTAATGGTGAGGCTGAAAACTTTTTGAAGCTCCTACCCAAAACAGAGAAAATAGCGAACATCGAATAAAAAAAAACAGTAATACGGCTATTCAAACTACGCTAATGGGTTATAGATTAACGCCACATCCCGCAACAGGATTCGAGCCGTACGAAGCTTTTTTTAATAGACTATTGAAAACTAAAT
>MJUU01027021.1:23974-45665 GCA_002080025.1 Modiolus philippinarum | reverse complement strand
AGTTGTTATTACTTCCCTTTCGGTCGTTGTCTCTTTGACACATTCTCCGTTTCCCTTCTTTTTTCTATCAAACTGCTTTGTATCGTCATGGGTTATACAACTGCCTGACTAGAAATTAAAATATTCAAATCTCGCTCGGGTTGATTGTTATGTCAGAAAGGTTACATTACGACCCAAAGGAGGAGTAATAAAAACTCAAAGCCAACATAAGATCTTCAATGAAGGGTGAGGAAACCCAACACTAGTCGGCCCCTGAATAAAGAGTAAAAAAGCATATTACTAGGTTTATGTCCTGCTTGGGTATTAGATTCGACTTCCCATTTCGATAGCTTTAGTAAAGAGACGTACTTTTTATGGATTTTGATATTATATGGTTCTAATGCTGGTAATGAGAATGTCACCTTTAACTAAATATTATATTTTCGTTGTCAGAAACACTAGACAGGTCACCTACAGTAACCCTTGCACTTTTTGATATACATTTTCAAGAGAATGACTTAGACCTAAAAGTCCATTGAAATGTTGATTTTACATCTAGCAACGTTTATGATGATGCTGATATGAAAAGGTTGAAACACTGTCCGACAGTTTCAGGTCCATAAAGTCATGAATTGTAGGTCAGTGATGAATACCTGAAGACAACAATGAGCCCCAATTCAAAAAACATATTTGAGGATCCTGATGTATAAAAAACCGTCCTTTCTCCGTGGTAATAATGCTACTAGTATTGTACCAGCTGAAACTGCCCAAAACAACATCACATTTATCTGCAAAAAGCACTACGTTGGCTGCTTAACGAAGGAGATGGGCATTGACAACTTATTTGGAAACTCCACATACAAACTCTCCACCATACCAAAGGGGGGCATACTAAACAATCACAAATCAGTATTGTCTTCTTTTGGTATCAATTGGAGTGGAGAGAACAACCTGCCTTGTATTTGCTGGGTATCTAAGTTACATAAATGCTTTTACAGAGATACATTGCTGGGTTTGCCAAATGCACAACAAAACCCCTTTCTAAACTCTTTACTGCATTACCTACTGCAGACTAAATTGAACTAAATCAAGGATTTGGCAAATCAGGTAGCACATTTACAACTGCAAATGAAAAGAAAATGCAAATTAAGGGCAAATGTATTGTTAATATACAACTAGGCGCATTTTCCATAGAACAAGATATAATAGTAGCTGACATAAAAATGAGCTGGAAGACTGGGAATGAATTTCTTAATTAAAATGATTTATAATTTCAAATAAATCAAATAAGGATATGATTAGAATATTCCTTTATACTCGCAAAAACTTCAAAATGCTCTAGAGTACTTAGTGTAAAAGCTCACATTCCACCATCAGATGAAACGATCAAAGAGGGATTCACCAGAACGTTGAATGACGAAATAAAATCGGCATTATTGAACCAGTAGATCTTGCAAAATCAAAAGACCTAATTGTCACCAAGGGTATTGTAGATAAAGAAAACAAAATATGTATAGTTGCTCTGAAACTTTTAAAATGAAGCAATGTGAATACATTGCAAATTTGATAATCATTGGTGACGTATTTTGTGCAGAAGGTCAAAACTGTCGTAAAAAAAGGCAATGAACAAAAAATAGTGATTAATAATATTTCAGAAATGAATTATTTACCAGAACATTCTTACCCACTATTTAAAAATGAATCCTAGAGTAATAAATGAAGAGAAAGAAATGTTTGCTTCACTTTCACTGGCGGACTAGGATATTTGTTGTTTATCATTGTGGTGATTTGGTTGGAACTGATGAAGCAACACATCTTGTCGCCTGCACAAGTAGTTTTGAGCGACATATAGGGATCCCTTTTGTCGTCTTGTGTCGTCGTTGGCGTTGTCGTTGTCCATCTCACCTTTTCGTAACACTTGTCAGCAGCTGCAAATCACAACCACGTGACTTCAGTGTGGGGTTCCCTGTTGTGCTTATTGAATTCAGGTCTGCCAGGCATCCTGTTTACCGACTTGGAATATTTTTCCACATTATATCAATAGTACAATTTTCGTAATTTTTTTCTCAGCAACAACAAATCACAGCCACTTGAAATTTGGTGTATAACTTCAATATGGGGTTCTTTATTAGACGTATGGGATTTCCTTTCTATCGGACATGATACTTCCTGTTAACTAACTTGGAATATATTTCTACATACTTTAGTAAAAATTTTCGTAGCATTTTTCTCAGCAACTGCAAATCACAGCCACTTCAAATTTTTTTATGTGACTTCTATATGGGGTTCCCAATTATGCTTATTCAATTCAGTTCTGTCGAACATCTACTTCCTGTTAAACAACCTTTAGAAATGTTGGTTTCAGACAGATGTTTGCCATGAAAGACTCACAATTTATTTTAAAAACATGGGTGAATAAAACCAATTAAAGTTCACAAAAAAAAAAAAAAAAAAAAAAAAAAAAAAAAAAAAAAAAAAAAACAAACAAAGGGATGTCATTAAACAAGACCTCAAACATATACACTTTATACTAATAGAACTGGGGCAACCACTTTTCGTAGGACATGGGTTTTGTGTAGATTAATACGATTCAAGATGCTTATCATTTTCCATACGAGGACCTGGGTGTTTACAAGGTGTTCAATTGTTTAGATTCAGCCGGTGGGTATTGGCATGTCAAGATCGCAGACCAAGATAAACATAAAACTACATTTGTTACACATAAGGAAATGTACCAATTTACTGCTATGCCAACGGATTCTTGCAATTCCCTATCTACTTTCAGTAGACTCATGAATAAACGCCTTTGCTATCTTGATGAAGTAATAAATTGTGGAAATGATTTAAAATCAGCTCCAAAAAATTTACATGTTTCAAACAAACTAATCAGAAACTCAAACCAAACAAATATTTTTTTTTCAAACACAATTAAGATATTTCGAAATTGCACAATAATCTACTCAAAGCAAAAGAATACACATTCCAAATAGGATAATTTTTGTCATATAGTCTTTAAATAAGTAAAAGACAACTTAATGATAACTTCAATTTGAGCATTTCTGACACTCAAGGGTACATTTATACTAGACACAGATACGTCATAAAAAGGCAATGAACCAGTATTACCTCAAATTTATGAAATGTATATGGGTATAAATGTGCATTTAAATAAATAAATAAATATATGAAAATTTGCTTTTTGGTTATTCCAACGACACTTTAAATAGAGTGTATTGTAATGACAATATTATTTATCTTAACGAAAACTTTTGCCAATTGTCGTTTTCTTAGGTCAGATTCGACATTATCTTTGGGGAAAATGTATTTTTCGAACCGACTATGGGAGAATGCAAAGGGAGATATTTCATAGTTTAAAAAATTTTTAAATTGAATTTAGATATTGGAATTTTCCAAATACCGGTAAAATATGTTCAGGAAATCACCGAAGTACTGTCTACATAGTCTGCGAAAGGATACCAAAAGAATTTCCATTTGCATTTCAAACATCACACAAACTTATAGAAATAAGTGTTGGACAAAAAGAAACATTAATGTTGAGATGGTACCTGTCAAAACCAAATAAAAAATTCGGATTAGGCTGGACACGGCTATACCTAATAATAATTTATTCAGCAGAACATAACAGATCTTACGTACAAAATACAAAGAAACGGATCGTCAAAATTCGTAATACCATACGAAACACTTGTGAAAGGAAACCTTGAGAAAACCAATAGAAAAACACTGATGACCGTAAAGTAACCTCTCTGATGTGAAAATGAAATTCATGTAAAGAGCGAAACGCGACATGAGATACTGGAATACACAGACAATAGATGCAAGAATTACGGAAAAACAAAATAGAAGCTCCATATCTAAAAACTAAATATGGCTATACAGTAAAACCCGAAAACAAACTAAAGCACTACTATTTTTAATGTTGTAAAAGGATCGCGTACAATTTCACAAAGGCAATGATTGTATCAACTGCTTTTAATACACAAATGATATATTTCCAGATGACCAAGCAAGAATAAATAGTAGATGACCTTTCCAGGATGAGGATTTTTGCCACGTACTGGATAATATTGCAACGTAACAGAGTGTGGACAGTGATTTTCATCTCAAATACACACAAGATAGAGGACACATTTCATGAACTGGTTGTTCCAAACAAGAATTGTACAGATATGACCGTGTTGGTATCTCAAATGAAAGATTTGAAGCCATGGTTTATTATAGCGATTTAGTATGGAATTACATGAACATGCCCAGCTTCATAACATTCATGAAGGTAAATCACAACAGCCAAATAATTCTTCTGTTCCACTGTTTCTTTGGCCAAATATGGGGTCGAATATTGGGTAGATCAGTTTTGGTAATATAATAAAAAAGATAACAGGAAACACCTACAATGGCCGAAAACATAGCCACATGCCACAAAGTAAATAGGAACTGCACAAGAAAAAACCAACAATAAAAAACAAAAAAACAAAAGACAAACGTAAACAACGATAGAAACTCGGGACAGCCGGACTTGGTACCGGCACTAGCAAAAGCCAGCAGTAGGGTTAAACCGGTTTATGGGTACCTAAACCTCCCCTTTCTCTGTCCCGTTTCCCTATAGTATAATAAACATGCGAATAAAACCCATACAGGTAGACTACTAACTCCATGTCAATTGGTAATGCATTTTTCTACATTCTAATTTGATCAGGATATATTTTTAAATGTAACACCTCCCTTTTTTAAATGTAACACCTCCTTTATTAATTTTTGATATGCACATTTTTCATGTTAAACTAGTTTGATTTTGACACATTTCATTATCTTGATCATTGTCATTCATAATTAAGTTTGACACTGAAATAATAGATTTCTGGTCGCTGAAGGAAGTGACATCAAAATACCGTCAATAGCGTTGTAGTTATTTGAACGACTTAACGTATTGGCATGATACATCTGCACGACAACGGAATCTAAACATTTCGGTAGATTTAATAATTTATACTAAAAAGTATAACTTATTCGCAAATATAATTGGGCCTGTAAGTCTCGTACGATTTAAGAACATCCGGGATCAAAAATTGTACCCGGAAGTTAGATTTTAAACAAAGATATATGAAGTTTCAAACAAACATAATCCTCAGACGTCATGTTTTTGGCGGAAAGCTTTTTGGAATTGCCTGTTTATCGTGGATTCTCGTGAGTCACTTGACGAGATTTACAGACCCTATTATCGAAAATATTCATCTTATGGCAGAAAAACTCTAGAACTCACTTATGCACTCCGTACATTTTTTCGGGTATTTCTCTCATAATTTTATATTAGTTACACTATTAATCATTACATAGTAATATTTATTTCACCTACAAATTCTAACATACTAGTTCACATTTTGTTTGAGTTTTATCAAGTTAAGTGATGTTTTGGTCTATTCGTTGTGATATATTTCAAAATTGTCTCCTGAAATGTTGGGGTCTGGCTGTTTTGTATCATTCATGGGTCGGAGACAGATGTATTCTACTCCTTAATGTATCATTCTTACCTTAAATTC
Organism: Modiolus philippinarum; assembly: GCA_002080025.1. Lineage (NCBI taxonomy): Eukaryota > Metazoa > Mollusca > Bivalvia > Mytilida > Modiolidae > Modiolus > Modiolus philippinarum. Next base: position 40,128 of record MJUU01027021.1, on the reverse strand, counting down.
AGAGGGTAAGAGAATCCAAGTGATTCAGTAATATGTCACCGAATAAAACTATTTAACATAGGACTGGAAAGTTACACATCTGGACACTACAATTATAATCACATTCAATATAATAAATTGTTTGTCTTCCTGTTTAATTATTTAACAATGACTCTGTAGGTGAAGATGAAGACTGTTTAACAACATCTGCTGTATTGATTAACAAAAACAATAGGATTTACTCATCGATAATTGATTATCTGATAAGACTCAAGATAAAACTAAAAGATTTGTGGTATGTTCAGTATAGACCACTTTCCTGTTTCTTTTTATGAATGGGGTCAATCGGCGCAAATTGCGTCACTGAACATTGTGACGTTGAAAAATCTATATTGTGACGTCAAAATTTTACGGGAAAATTCACCAACTGGAAACTCGTCTATTAGCTGTACATTTGTGGTATGTTCAGTATTAGCTGTACATTTGTGGTATGTTCAGTATTAGCTGTACATTTGTGGTATGTTCAGTATTAGCTGTACATTTGAATAATGGAAGTTTTGTTTCTGATACAAAAAATATTGTTGACATAATGGACGAGTCCACTTTGTGGGCCAGTCTATTATTGGAGACAATATGTGAAGTATTCCGAAACAAAACTTCTATTATTTTTTTTTCTCGGTAATTAACGAACTCATTTGATACAACAAATTTTGAAAAATGAAAATCAATTTCGAAGAAATCATGAAATTGACTATTGATTAGTAAAAGAATTTGTGCGATCCTAAACGGTTTTCGTAGATATATATATTTCTTTGTTTACATTGATGCGCTGATTGACAAGGTAGACGTGGCGTAAGTTACTTTTTGCCAATATTTTTTCGTATTCGGGCAGTAGCAAATACTGAAAATATTTGCCTCAAGGGATCAAAGGAAACTCATACAAATTACCGATACAAGGAAATAAAAACATCACGATCACAAGTTAATTCAAATTTGCGTTTAGGATTCCGTGCTATAGATAATTTGTCGATTTTAAACCATTTTTCGCATATCTCCCCGTACACCAAGTTAGATATAAATGGTCAAAAAGAAGATAATTTTAATTAGTATTTCAATAGCCTCATTAAAATTATCTAAACGTTGACTTGGTACGGGGGGAAAGCGACCAATGTTTTCCATTTTGGTGGTTTTACTATTCAAACATACGTTATAATGACTTTTTCAGTATCCAATCAATTTGTCAGGTCATCCATTTTCACACCTGGATCATCGTTCTGAAGTCCAACGGTTTCATAGTGACAAGTAAGCTATCGGAACAATAGTAATCCAGCATATTCGGGTGATGAATCATTTTACGGGTATGAAATATTCTTTAAACGAAAATGTATATGATATCAAATTATTTTCATAAACGAGTAAAGTGTGAAGGTAAAAATGAAGTATGTTTCGATTATAGATGTTCGGAACAGTATATGTTGAATTATTACAAAGATTATTTGGTATCCGCTACAGCAAGAAAACATCGAGCAATTTGATTTTCACAAAAAATAGACAATTAAGGTATTTAGAATATTAAAGATATTATTAAGTTTAGCAAAACCAGTCGTACAAAATAAGCTCGAAAACTGTTTTAACAGGTCATTTGTTATATACTCTATCCGAACAAAATCAATTCAAATACATTTTCATACAATCATTTAGATAAAAGATTCAGCCACTGAACTTGTAATTTTGACATAGTTTGATATTTTTGTAGGTTTTTTGTTAAAATTTGTTGTAAAGGACCTCCAGAACCAAAATAAGCTAACTGCCACTTGAAAGGGCAAATGTTTATACACTCGCAACAAAAATTTGGTTTTGGTTCTCGGTGTCTTTTGAGTAGTACCATCTTCTGAAACACTGCAAAAAGGCCAATTTGGACACAAAAGGCTAATTTCAGCCATATTCGACTTCCAATAAGTAAAAAAATATAGTGTGGTATAGATTAATTTTGATTCTAAGAAGTACACGTACCAGACACCACCTTAAACGATTTTCGAAAACAATTGAGCATATTCTTGAAATGACCCAGCATAGGAACAAAGTCACGCCTTCATGGCCATACTTCTTTGCCTGTGTATTTCTTGTTAAAACGGATTATCTTTAAAAAAATCTAAAAACTTCATTTTTTGACTGATTTTCATAAAGTTTGCCTGAATATAAAAAGCTTGACATAAAGTTTCTTATAGTAATTTTGGAATGATTTTATTATCTATACTTTTCAAAATGTCACGATTTAGACATAAAGAAGAGAAAATTGTGATGTCAAAATTTACTATATATCTATAATAATTAATATAATAAGATATGACGTTAAACATTTTAATTCCTATTTATATCGCATTTAAAAAGTAGCTGTTATTCCTAAAACTGTTAGAAACTGCATGCCGAGCTTATTTTATCAATGCAAATTTTTATGAAAATCGGCCGAGAATATTCCAAACAGAGACCGTTTTAACACGCAATGTAGATAAATTTCACTTGTGGAAATACTTTTGAGCACTGAATATATATTACGACTTTCGAGTGTAATTGAAGGCGGAAACGATCTCCTCAAATACCAGTAAGACGGATAACTGGATCCCTGATATACTGAAATAAATATATATATACCACCTAAAAACAATGAAATTGAAGTGCACTTATAATTTGTCCTATAAATTGCGAAAAACAATTAACATGAAGCGCTACAAATAGATTAAATATAAATCACCCTTAGCTCAACACTGTTAATTAATCAGTGATTCCATCTCCAGGTATTTATGTATTGGGTTTTTTTTCGCATAATATACAAAAATGTTTCCGGAGTGAACACGACTCAAAAGTCCCGTATTGTTTGCGTGAATCCACTACTGCTCTAGCTCAAATATACGACTTGCCGGACTTGGTATCGGTACTAGCCAAAGCTAGCGCTAGGGTTAAACCGGTTTATTGGTACCCAAACCTCCCCTTTCTCTGTCCCGTTTCCTATAGTAAAATGAGCATACGAATAAAACCAAAACATGGATAGACTACTTAATCCATCACCACAATCTTGAAAAGGAAAAAGGACAAAGCGTAATTTTGGAAGATAAGTCAAGGAGAGCTGGCCGCCGCTAACTTGCCGGCTAGCTAAAGGAGCCTAGTATGTTGCTAAAACACTGTTGCACTACGGAAGAAAAATCAAACTCAAAACTCCCAGATGGGTTTGACAAAGAAACATCATGTACTTCAGCAGACATCGGCAGTATCAGTGAAAGGCCAGTATGCGTGTAAAAAACTCGGATAAATGTATCCTACAAGCCAATTTAACTGACAAATGTAGAATATCCTGTCGACATCCACTATTGCGTAAAGAATGTAAGTTACATCCCAGTTTTTCTGGATTTTAATCAGTTTCTGGCATTTTCAACACTTCCGTAAAATCGAGGATGAGAAATGCCCTCAGTAATAATTTGTTTGCGCTTGACATTATATTTTGATACTGAATGTTCATATTTTTTATGAAACTTTTTAAACGTATTAAGTAATTTATGAAATCTGTAACCTTGTTGTAAAAGTTTGGAAGTGAAGGTTACGTTCAAGTCGTCGAGAATAGAACAAACACGTGCGAATCGTACCAGTTTAGAAATATAAACTCCGTAGGATGGGGCTAGAGAAACGTCGCTGTCAGGAAAAGGAAAATTAGTAATACTGAAATAAAGAATCCTCTTGTTTATCGTAAGTTTTTTTTTCTATTTTACCAGAGTCAAAGTTAATTGTTAGTTCCAAAAAGGGCAATATTTGGTTCCATAGCTTTTTAAGCTCCATTTGTTGTGGGTAAATGATGTCGACATAATCAAAAAACTGGGGATTGTTTATAGTAAGGATATCGTACCTGCTGTGATCATTGAAAATAGAGATAATGTTTATTATGTATATTTATTATACTATAGGGAAACGGGACAGAGAAAGGTGAGGTTTTGTTACCCATAAACCGGTTTAACCCTACCGCTGGCTTTTGCTAGTGTCGGTACCAAGTCCGGCTGTCCCGAGTTCCTATCAATATTTACGTTTGTCTTTTGTATTTTTATTGTTTTTTTTCTTGTGCAGTTCCTATTTACTTTTTGGCAGGTGGCTATACTTTTCGGCCATTGTAGGTGTTTCTTGTTATCTTTTTTATTCTGTTTTTTTTATAAGTTGATTTCTATTTTGTATGGTTCCATTTTTGTAGTTTTTTTTATGAAGTGACGTTCGGTGACGTTCGTAACACAAAAGAAAAATTAAAGATCTGCAATGAGAGGTGCACAATTTGTACCAATGTGAATTCCAATGACCTGTTGATAAAAAATGTTGCCAATACGATCAAAAATATTGTCCAGCAAAAGATTAAGTGCTTTAATCGTATCATGACATGTTCAGGAGCAATGATTGTTACAAGTAATATTTTAAAAGAATCCTTGCTTTTTGTTACAACAAATGAATGGCAGATCAGAAATTTAAAAGACCATTTAATTAGTTGTCCCAATTAAGATTTAATCAAATAATGTGGAAACGTTGTATAAAGAGTAGAAAAATCATAACTGTCGATAGATGAAACTGGTCTTTGTATTGATTGTAATGTCTTTCAATATACCTTACATGTTTTTGTCTCACGTACAGTTACTTCCCCTGAAGACAAAAAAGTAATTGAGAACACATTGAATGAGAAATTTTTATTGAGAATGTGAATGTTAAGGTCCATATGAGATAATGTTTGTCTATTACACAGTTGGATAACTGGCAGATGTAGCAATTCCACAGTTGTTGTGTCTGTTCCTTGACATGTGGATGTACCCCTTCATTCCCCAGGATTCTCCCCAACTGAAATATAGAAATGTCACAATATAAAAATGTTATCAATTGTTATCACTTGATTCTAACATGACTCGTACTATTCGTCCACCAGTATAATCACCGTGTATCATCGAAGACAGGATATAGTGTAATCTATCATTAGTGTAAGTGGATCCAGTTTATAGCTACCTGTCGCAGTGTATAGTTACTCGGTAGCTGTAAACTAGATCCACTTGCACTAATGGTAATCGTCATTGAAAGTTGAACTGAAAACCAGCCCTGTGTACGATGATACACAGTGATTATACTTAATTTTACTTCACACAGGCGGAAAAAGTTTCTCCAAAAAGAAAAAAAATACGGTAAAAAAAATGCAAGACAAATGGACTTTCATTTTTCTTTGTTGTTTTATGACAAAAAAAAATATAATAATAATTTTTGTCGTTCATATGTATTTTTGTACGTAAACGTGTACTGGTTTGCTATTAATATACAAAAAAGGGTATTGATATTGAGCTGTTTGGTCGTCTGTATTTCCTGTAGATTGGTGTAGAAGTTCTTTTTTGCATCGTATCTAAAGAAAATAATTCGTGTTTTAAAAAGTATATAATTAGGTTAAAAAATAATCAAATGGTAAACCATAATGATGTTATAAGTTGATCTGAAAGAGAACAACCGAGATACCGTTAAGAGGGAGTTGATACGGGGCGTCATTTCTTCCTATTCTCACATTTTTGGGGACATTTTTTCCAATTTCCCACATTTTTGGGCCTCGTGTCCCATTTCCCCAACTTTTTTTTCATTTTCCTATCCGACTTGTTGTTTTTTCCAATTTCCCTATTTTGTACCCATTTTCCCATTTCCCAAAAGAGTGTCACCTCCTCCCTATAGATTCTTGCACTATCGCCATAATCTGCTTCCACCAAAACACAGTGACAGAAATTTGACTCCTGCTTTTACAAAAACCCAAATTAACTTAAAATCTACAATGGATTGAAACCCTACCTGTTTTTGACAATCCAGTAGTCCTTTCCATCATCACTTCCGTATCCGACGGCCAAAACGCCATGGTCAAGACGGTTCTGGCTACAGAACCATTCGTGATAGGTACCGGAACTGTAGAGTTGGAAGCTCATGTGACTAGCGTCAATTGCGACGGAAATTGGTCCAACAGTAGCTACAGCAGACATTAGATCTTCTTCACTCTTAGATTTGATATCTGTATATCCTGTGTCTGTGGCTCCCATGTTAGCAGCATCGTAATGGCATTTTCCATTCTGTTAAATATCAAAACATGTAAAAAAAAACAGTTTTTAAGAGGTCTTTGAGTAAAGTCCATTTTCCAACAAATTATTTTGTTTATAAGAGGTAGTCCTTATTTATTTCTTTTAAATTACAACGAAAGACATAATTTATCACTGCAAAGTGTAATTTGGATCGTATGATGTTCTTCTACTTTGTATGTGAAATCAAACGCTTAAAACGCCTTTTATTGGCAGTGAAGACCTCGTGCTTACTTCGAAATGATCTAAAATATGTTTACAAAATTAGATACAGATAATTTGTTACTGTCACTAACATAATATACCAAACATAAGCTCTCACAGTATTAAGTCTCCTGCGAACCTTATAACAGATGCTCGGAGAGTTTAGAAAATTAATTAACATATAATATCAATATTAATTTATTCAGTTCAATATTTTTCATCACAAGAAAACTGGTAATACTTACCCTTGCTGTGTATGGGTAGGATTTCTCAGTGTCAATTCCGTTATTTTCTTTGATGTATTGGAAGGCTTGGTCCATCAATCCACCTTGACATCCATGGTTTCCTGCAATAACAGACACAGTTAATAAAAGGTATTAAAGCACCGACTCATTACCGTCTTTAATAGCGGTCCGTCACTCTTTTTCAAGTTTTATTAACAATAAAAGATATGTTCACAAGAGACGAAGTCCATACAAATTAAAGCGTTGTTCCATTTGCTTAATCTTAAATAATCAATGAGGTGATATGGAGTAAATGCACATGAGACAAATTCTCTACAAAAACATGGTTAAAAACACGCTTTCATTATAGTTTTTCATCTCGAAGTCACCATGAGGCCTTCAACAATGAGCTTTGCTCATACCTCACAATTAGTTTAAGACGGCTCCAAGCACCGGTTTAGCGAAATTCATTGCTAGATGTCTAGCAACGCTACATCCACGTTTATCATCTCATGGGTGCCGGATCGTCAACAAACATAAAATTAACTGGTAAAGTGTTCTCACGATCGCTGTCAGCCGTTGCCCGACAAGAAGACGCAATACAAGACAAACACAACATATAAACAACCAAACAGCCCTCCTCGAATCAATGGTTCGAAAACTTTGCATAATAAAATCATGAGATGTGGGCACAATAAACAGGTGGTCAGAATAACATTTTCAAATTACGAAAAATATAAAATGCCAAAATTTGAAAGAGTAATAGTGTATTTATGTTCTTTCAAGAACAAGTACACCATAATTAAAATGTATAGAAAGCATACATTTCTCGCATGCGGAATCTTTTATACGGAGTCCACAATGCAGGAGAGACAAACTCCAATCTTAAATAGTCAATATCATGTTTCTATAGGATTTTGTCCCATGTACATTTACTCCATATCCGTTTTATTTGTTCAATTGTTCAAACCATGCAATGGAACAACCCTTTTATTGTTGTTTTGCATGTTAAAATCACCACGAGGCTTTCAAAAATAAGCTTTATTATTATATACATAGCAGTGATTAATCGAGTTTTCTCTGTTAAATAAATGTCATATTGTCACCGATGAAAATAAAGGATTTCTAGTAACCGAATGACGTCTTAATGAAGCAACGTTACAATATCTCTTCAATGTCGTCGTCAAGTAAACAACTGGATGAAATGAAAAAAAATAATCCGGATCTAAAATCTCGGTTCTAGTGGAAAATCTATATAATAAAAGGCATAACTAATCGATCATCATGCATATCAATAAAAACGTAACTCGTGTCGATCAACGCAGTGGATAAGCCTCGTTGCGGAACAAAGTTCCGCAACTAGTTTAATCCTTCTACGTTGTTCGACACTCGTGAGATTTGTATTGATTTTCACGACAGTCAATTAGTTATACTATAACTCATACCTCATAATTTGTTCAAGATTGCACCTTTTCTCCAGTTTGAGCAGAACTCATCGCTTAATGTCGATCAACGCTACATTCATGTTCTTCTTAACTAATGTTTCAAATAATTATATAATTTATACGTAATTTAATCCTGGGTATATGGCCACTCTGATATCACCGAAATTTAACTTTCCGTATAAGGAAAAGGGTAACAGATATGCACTGCATTTTATTTCTTTAAAGGCATACAATATGAGTAGTTTATTTCTTCTTCGTGAACAGTGGACAATAACGTTGATACATGAGGAATTTTTCGGCTTGCCAAAAGACAACATGTCTTTTGAAATGCCTGAACCAAATCATCGCTGCTGACATTTTTTTCCGGTGGTTTTCCACATGCTTTGTCTGTTTGCCTCTTTGATTATGGCAATTGACAATTGGCTATTTCTGTAGTCACTTTACTTAATTAATAGTCTTAATTGTTAGTCTGTACCTGAATCAAGTAAAATGGCAAAGCCATGTTACCTTGTTTTGTTGAACAGTCCATCAAATTCTGTTCTGAGAGTGAGGTCAGGTTCATTGTTTTCTTGAACCATTGCCCTTCAAGTGAACCAGTAGCAGAGAAGGACCAGCAGGATCCACATTGTCCCTAGAAAATGATTAAATTTTAATGAAAATAGATACAATAATCAAAATATCGAAATGTTAGTAAATCTGTCTTACTCTTAAGTCTCAACTAGTACTCTTAGAAATTTTTCTGACGGTAGACAAATTAGTAAACGTGATAACAGATTTCATTAAGTGATTCTACATGTAAGTACACTATACTATTTCCCGTTAATTAAGAAAATGTTTCAAGATCGAGATTAGTTTTTGTTATCTTTTATTTAAAGTATGAAGTTTTTCAAGACAATATGTAACAAATGTGTTTACCATTGAAAAAGTGTGCAGTATTTCTTACATTTACCAATATATTTTGCTTGTAAAACACTTATACCTCTGATCTTTAAGTCAGCTTTATGTATGAACGACACTACAGTCTTTGTACATTCTGATGCATAAATTTTCGGTATAACGTCAAAATTATCATGGTATACACATGTCACGATATCTTTTTACAATGTTACAGGTTTCAAAAGGGGCGCAGATTTTTTTAAAAAATACAACATATACAAATACCGAAGTTAGTAAATTTCACATTGCCTGTACATAACATTGATTATGATGTGTTGAGAGGGTTCGCACTGTATGAATATATCACACAAACAGCAAAACAGTGGACACTGATTCTTAACCATTTATTCCACAGTCAACAAAGGCTTGGAAAAGGGTAGCATACCTGTGACGCATAAATTGTTCTCGGACTACTTATCTGTCTGTTACATTGTGTGCCAGTGACTAGGGGACATACCTGATTTTTTATGCCAAAGACGAATCTGATATTTATTAGATCAAGTATATACATATTTTTTTTTTATACCACTGACGAATATTTTCTTCACGGACGACATACCTAGTTTTTATGCCAGTGACCAAGGCAACTGTCCGATTGTTTATGCCAGTGACGTATTTCTTGTTCTCCAGTTAAAAGAGGTTGGGATAGCACCGATTTTTATAGGACATACCTGATTATCGATGCCACTGACTTGGACAACACGCCTGATTTTTGATACCAATGACGATGAAGACATACCTGATTTTTGATGTCGGTGACGTATCATTTTGTTCTACATTAAAAGAGGATATACCTGATTTTCGATGCGAGTCACTTGGACAACACACCTGATATTTGATACCAGTGACGATAACGACATACCTGATTTTTGATGCCAGTTACGTATCCCTTTGTTCTCCAATCAACAGAGGTTGGGAGATCACCAACGTTTGATGGGCGTAAATATGTTGATCCTGGTTTTCTGTTTGGATCCATTTTGTATCCGTTCATTGTTCTGACAAATTCTGCGTTTGTCTGGAAAGTAAATGGTGTTTGTTGTGAGTCTTTATTTATAATAGTTTTACATAGTTTACCCGTTTTTTGTATGTCTTCTGGTATACTACATATTGTGTCAAGTCTTGGTTTATCAGTACATCTTACTTCTAATAAAATTTATATTATATGTAATGCTCTATCTCGCCATATTTCAAGAACCACTTTGTTTAATACATATTTGCAAGCTTTAAATGATTTTTATACCAAACTTTGTCTTTTTTGTGAAAACTCTACTTTTGAATTTTGCCATACCTCAGTTACATGCATACAAAGCGTTACGTTGATGTTATTGATGTGATCAATTCCTAAACTAAGTAATAATAAGCGTAGTGTTCAATTAAAAGCACTATTTTGTAAACCATAAAACCTTTGTAGACGTTATGGAGCCCCAGTGAGCAATTGTATAAGTTGCCCGAATGTTAGTTGAATTCGAAGCCCATTGTGTCATGAGACTTGTTTAGGGTATATTGGGATATTTATGAATTTCATCAATGGGATGTGGGATACAAAAATGTATTGAGACAAAATGGACTGGGATATGGAATATTTTGACTATGGGAAACGGGATATTTCAATAATTCTTCGGATATCATCAATGTCAAAAAGGATATTTTAGTCCAGATTCATTATTATATGCGATATTGGGATCCCCCCTAAAGAAGCCTCTTTCATGACGTGTGTATATGTTATTTCGATAAGTTATTGTATGACATAATTAATCATATATTTCTATAGCCAAAGAAAAGCATTACCATATCTCCATATTCGTTCATTCCAACCCAGAATGTGTGTTCTCCTCTGTCTGCAGCAAGGTTGTGTTTTTCAATGAAGTCGAGATTACTTTCCCAGATCTGACGTCTAAAATAAAACACAATAAACATTGTTCATAAAAGTAAATCCGAAGTAACAAAAAGAAGGAGGGAAAGTCCTACAAATGACCCATCTAAACGTAAGTAACATAATGACAAAAAAGAAACAGTAAGATAAAAACAAATAACTAATTCCTTTGTTCAGTTAAAATATCAATAAGTGGTTATTTTTGCGGGAATTTAATTTTTGCTTTATTCGCAGTCATCTTGAATCGCGAAAATTGCATACCGCAAAATATAATTTAAATGAGACTTTACAAAGCAAATGGTAATGAATCGAGAATATTTCAAATCGCGAAAATAAAATAAAACAATTTTGGAAGAAATCTTGAAATTTGCTTTTCTTGAAAATAACAACATATACGGTATATTACAAAGACATTAAATATTTAATCAATCTTTTTGTAGTATCTATACATCGACATGTCACAAATATAAAAATTATTGGAACTAATAATCCACAGAACCATGCAAGGTTTACACGCTGGAGACAGTACAAATAATAATGACCAACCACATGAAAAATGAGCAATACCTAAAAACATATAAATATAATAGCACCTGTAGAAGTTATAAAAATTGCCATCAGACAAGGTACAAATTGCACTACAAAAGCCCCCTTTTCAGTTATTTCGTTTTCGTTATGGTTTATTATAGTTCACATGATGTATTGAGAAACCTCGGTCGGTTATCTCCCTGTACCAAGTTCGTTAAATATAGTTAAAAGTGGCGATAATTTGTATTTAAATATCAAAAGAGGCTATTGATTTGCTAAATTAAATTATCTCCCTTTTGAACCATACAAAACTAACTTGGTACAGGGAGATAACCGACCGAGGTTTCTAAACAAATTTTTCAATTTTAGATGTTTTCGACTCGAAAAAAGGAAGAAAAAAGAGTGTATACAAGTAAAAAGAATAATATTTCTATACATGCACCTTCTAGCTTCTTCTTCGCCAACATATTGTTTCTTGTGAGTTTCTTTAAATTTAACCCATTCTTGGTCCAGCTCTGGTTTCAACAGTCTGGCTGACGAGACTGCCACCAAAACGGCTACCAACAAGAGTTTCATTGTCTGAAAAAAAAGACTGAACTAGAGAAAACGCTTGAAAATTTCAAATAACCTGAAGAAACGCATCTTATAATTGCTGGCTTATGGAAAGTAAATTCCAAAGATAGTGCTGCAAATGGTTGTAACAAAAGAAAAACATCAAACGATCCTTTTAAATGCCAAAAAACAAAATTTAATTCAAGCATTTGTTTTGTAAGGGCTTATTTTACTACAAACAAATACATCAATTTTTAATGTCGTGAACGTTCTCTTTATTTAAGTTGCCGACAAATTTAAACATTTCTAGCATTAATTTCTCCTATATGTGTCGTTAAAAGAGCACATTGTTTCCTTTGAGCTGAGTATATTGTTTCAATAATGAAACAGCATTGTTGGTCGAGCTGTCAAGAGTAAGAATTTAATATGATGTTTAAAATTATAATGCACAATATTTGTCAAGAAAAAATAAGATTTTCTTATTGGTTTGTAAGTCATTTAATCTTAAATTCACCAGAGGAAATGCTTGCCTTTCCGGAGCCTCTGATGTCACTCTGCTTTTGTTTCTTTTTGATTTGTTTTGTCTGATTTCATTTGTTTGGTTATTTTTTGTTTTTGTTTGTTTTTTTTTTCTTTTATTTTTGTATACTAGTATATGCTTCTGTTGTATTTTTTGTCCGTTTTTTTGTCAGTTTGTTTGTTTCTTGGTTTTTTTTTAGGGTCAATGGAAGTTCATACATTTGAAACGTAAATGCGATAGCATATATATCATATATTTATAATTATTTTTCTGAAAGTCGTGTCGATTTTGAAGTAAATAAGAATATTTTTCGTTGACCAATGTGTGTTTCTTGGGAAAAAACAAGTTTAGGCTTGTCCAAATATTCATTAGGACCGACCATTTAACCTGAAGGGGGTTACATTTTTTTTTTCTGGACAGAAAGTTTTTTTGCGCTGTGATCAAAAACATTTAATTATTTTTTTCACGTGTATCAACAAAATTTTTTTTGTCAAAATTAACATCATTTTTTGGGGCAGAACGCCTCCTTCAGAATTTTTTTTTCATCATTTTGGCAGCCAAAATATTTTTTTTCTCATAAAATCAGCTCCAAAATATTTTTTTTTAGAAAAAAAAACATAGCCCTCCCCCCTTCAAGTTAAATGGTCGGTCCCTTAGTTTTGTTCAACTGTCTCAACGTATCCTTTGTGGTGTGTTGAACACATAGAGGATACTGTACTAATATGTAATGTTATAAGTTTTATCTAAGGTCATCTGTTCATAATGTGTATTTGTCTTAGCTCTGACCTGAATACCAATTTTTAAGGTCGTAGCTCCTCTTTTTATCTAAGTTGTTGACAACATGTTATCCCTTTATCTAATACTCATATCTTCGTGTGGGTCTCAATTTCAAAATCTATCCAAACACTTTAGATTTGTAATCTCAATTCATTCCTTGTAGATGTTCTAATTTTTGGCAGATACAATGACACTGCAGTAGTCTATAGCATTGATACCCTACATTTCTTCATGGTCAAGATAAGACAATATTTTAGTAAGGGCGTGTACACTTGTGGGGGAAACTCACAGTTTGTCGTTCAACTAAATTTCAACAATTACAAATACATGTACGAAAAAAGGATATGGAGTAAACGTACATGTACGTATGTACAAAAGTATTAAATTAAATTAAAATCGGCAATACAAATAATATAAGCCAAAACGAAATATGGATAACTAAGAAATATGATGACGTCTTTTCAACATTAGGAAATGGTAGTAAAGGGTCTGAAAAGGACTAGGACAGAACTTTGAAATATTTACATAGGTTATTCCCCGTTTCAAGGAATTTAGAAGTCACCGGTAAAAAAAGATCAGATTCTAAGATTTTGTATTGTAAAATAATAAAGGGATGTCATAAAAGAATTGCTAGTTTTTGGATTCAACTTCCTTGTTAGGTCTTCTAACTACTTTAAAACACCAATGTCTTGCAATTTCTTTGTATTACGATTCGCTTACCATTCTGACACATTCATTGCAATGCTCAACTCTCTGATTTTTCCACATGCTACGATTTTATCTATACCGGAGCGTTGGTAATATGAAGAAAAATCACAATAAACGGTACCTTAAATACTCGACAGACTAAAGACTGTTTTTTTAAATAGATTTTACAGGAAAGTTTCTAAATAATATTCACCTTGAATAGGGGGAGTGGGGTTGGAGGTCACCGTAATTTTATAAAATTGCTTAATTTAAAAAAGAAATCTAATGAATATCAAGTGAAATCTCGAAATCTAATTCGTAGATTTGTTTTTGTGGTGTTCATCCTTCACAAATTTGGAAAATTGTAATTTTTCACTGTATTATCTTCGTAAAATATTTAGAAGCAATTCCACAATTTGTAAAGCAAAATCGGTAAAAATGACCCCGGTAGTCTTTCGTGGCGGTTAAACGAAATTTTCTCTTAAAATAAGCTGATTTTGACTAAATATAGATTTACGGAAGGCTTTTCAGGGACTTCAATTTTTGCAATTTTATTCAATACTTTAAAGATGTTTTATCATGAATTTTGTGTAGATATAATAATCACAATACATAAACTAAAAGAGATTGGACAAACAAGTTCGAATACATTTAGGAATAAAGGAAAGATAAAATAAAATCAACATACCTGTTCGTTCAGTTTGATAAAGCGATGTGTGCTTGTTTTAATTTGAGCGAAGCCTTTTATCTTTTACCAAATGATTTGGTCACCTGACTTTACAATGTCTGCTACCTTGTGATAATGCATGATTTCTTTCATATGATTGTCATTTATTGAATTGCACAGCAAGTGTCGAAAACGATAGTGGTAACCAAGTGCACTTTTGAAAAAAAATATCACAAAAGGGTCGAACACCTCTCTAAACCCCATCCATGTTTTCCCCATCACAACCCTAAATGTCTCAGACCTCCAACTTTTACTTTTCAACTCTCTCCTATGTTCAAACTTTGATTGTTCGATTCCCTCTTCTTCACTTCTTATCTACCCTCCTAATCTCTCTTCTCCCAAATCCCATTGTATCCGTTTAACCTCTTCTCAATAAGTTCTTGAATAAATTTTTCTTCTTGTATCAGTGCAATTAGCCGTAGCTACGATAGAACGATAGAATATTATGATATATTGTAATCAATTACGGAAAATAAGACTACCAAGCAGAAACGATACAAGTGAAACATACAAACAAAACTGGCTACACACGGCACAACAAGAAAGCACTAGCATTGAAATATACCACAACCCTTCAAAATCTTCCATTTCAATATAAACCAATGCATTTGTAGCACAATTATTGTTAAAGTATATTCGAAAATAACGTTGTACTAATTGTGTTACAAATGAGTGAAAGTACCCAAATAAGAGTCACAATGCTAGAAGATACTCGGAACCTTGGAATATCTAAATTTTTGTAAATTTTGTTGAAAATAAGGAATATCTCACTCATGCAAAGCTTTGTCCCTTTACATTTAGATGATATTGGTAATTTGTTCTCTCTCAGTTTTTGAACATCTGTGAATAAATGGTCTTCCAAACGTTTAGATTTTTTATTTCATTTATCTGCACTGAAGAGACATAAGTTGTCGAAATGCGCATATGCAGAAAAATAAATTCACAATAACTTTGGTATTTAGTTCTTAGTTATACTTAACATATTGTTTTTGAAATATAAAATAAAATGCTTGATAACATATTATAACTTATATACCTTCTATGCCTTTTTTAGTGCAAGTACATACAGTAAGACCAATAATTACCATATCACACACAGAACGTAAAATATCATCGGAGTTCTGCATATTCAGATTTCACAATAAATAATTAGATTTTACAATAATCGTGACAAAAAGAGCTGATAATAACACATTGTCACCTTTGCTGAATGCTACGTTTTGAATCAAGAACGCCTGACACAATGACATATACATGTTATGATGTTTTCTAATTGCAAGTACTACGAATTCGAATAATGATCTCTAGTAAATGAGCAATAATCCGAGATCTGCAGATTCACCTGTGACCATGCCTGTATTACTGTTTCAGTGGGGAAAATAAATATAATCCTTACATTGAGTAAAGCAGAGCATGCATTCACGGAGAAAAAAAACTTAAAGTAAGGATCAAGATAGGTTACCAAAGGGCATTCTAACAATGCAGAAATTTTAAGTTGTATAAATAGCATCTCATCGTGTCCGTGTCGATATAACACCATCATAATCTGAAAAGATCTCCATTTCCGGTTGTAGTCAATTACTGTT
>MJUU01027014.1:11498-29791 GCA_002080025.1 Modiolus philippinarum | reverse complement strand
GAATCCTTGCTTTTTGTTAGAACAAATGATTTCCAGATCAGAAAATTTAAAAAGACCATTTAATAAGTTGTCCCAATTTTGATTTAATCAGCTTATGTGGAAGAGTAGTATAAAGCGTGGAAAAATCATAACTGTCGATGGACGAGACTGGTCTTTGAATAGATTGTAGTTTATCCAAAACTTCAATTGAATTTTTTACACTCCAAATGTAATTTACACCAGAGTTTTGATAAGTTTTTTCACAGTACAAGTAAGTGAACTAGTTAAATAAATGGATAAATTAGTAGTAGAACACTTAATAAAAGCCGAAATAAAACGCTGTTTGAAGGGATTTTTGTGGAGCTTGGGAATCCAGTACATGGTAGTCAAGGTGTTATCTTAAGTGGAACTTTAAGCATATCTGTATCCTTATAATGTTGTTTGATTAACATTTTTTCGTCCCAATTGGTATCTGAAAGTTACGATAGCTACGTTGTTGGAGGCCTTGTCAAGTATGACCAACTTATGACCAAGTTCCTTCAATTTTGACTTAATTCTTTTTACAGACAGCTTAGGAGGTGACTCGATATAATTATCTTTATAAAAATCTATTCTGTTGGTGGCCTTTGTTATAATTTTATCTTTAAACAAATTTAGGGCATGTTTGTCTGCACTTTCTCGTTTGCAACATTTTTTACAATAATTAGTAACTGCATCTTTAATTATATCAATACAAGCTTGCCAGTTTATTTTAGAAGGTGGGCAATATTTAGGCCCTTTTCGAAAGAATTGTCGAACTTCTTTATCTTCAATGATGTTTAGATTCCCCATTAATATATGTCCGCGAAGTGGAACATTCTCAGCTGCTAGGGTAGTTTTTCTCGAAATTAGAATCACAGGTAATAGAAAAGTAATTGAAAAAAATGTTTCTAGTAGGTTTTTTATAAGAAAAAGAAACGACAGGCATGTCCTGGTTGTCAAAATAGACGGGTACAAGTTTTTGAATATCCGGGTCTCGAAAAATGCCTGGCAATATCGATAAGATCATTTCCTTTATTAATATATTTAATCTTCAAAAATTGTTTAACGTGTTCATCTGGCTTGTCCATTCTCGGATAAAGACTATGAAAAGAGAAGGCATCAATAATTTTCGAACATGTATGAATCATCGGACTACAGTATTGAGGATTATATTCTTATACGAATCGCATGTATTTCATTTCCTTGATAAAAGTTCATGGACGTATGGTAAAACGTATTGATTTCGGATAAACGTCATACAAAAACTAAATCCTTTTATTAATTTACACCAATAGAGAATGCCAGTGTCACCTTGACACATTATAGCCATGCTGTAAAATCAAAGTACGACTAGGCATATAAAGTTCTCGATCTATAATTATCCAACTGGGGTATTATTATATACAGTCCTTCCGTCCCTACGTACTTAATGCACACCGAAAGCTCATGAACTATAAATGGTACAAATTTGGAAGTTTGCATGATAAAAGAGTATAATTTGGAGAAGTGTGTGACGGGATCGGAATTTTTGCCTCATGCCATATGGCCAGATTATGGACGAAAATTCGTTTCTCAATAGGCAATAATATCTTTTAAACAAAATGGGCTTTGGAAGTTGAAATTGTGCAAGCGACTTACATTTAATAGGTCAGCTTCAAAGGGGTGTTGAAAATTGTTATGACCGCAGGACATGACCTTTTGGAGGTCCAAGAAACAAAAAAATAGATTCCCCTGGAACTCCTCCTACACCTTTGATCAGAGAAACTTGCAATAGGTGTGTATATAATACTGTAAAAGCTGTCTGTGCTGAAGTTTTTAGAATTTCGAAATTTGCCCTGAAGGCAGAAAGGTTAGTGAGAACCGAGCCGCCAGTCAAAAGAACAAAAACAAACAATCCATGGACAATGGCAACATCGGAAACACTAAAAATCAAGGACACCACTTCAGTATGGGACAAAAAAGAAAAATGGAGACACCCATACAGATGAACAACACGGACTCAATAAAAACCATGGGTGGGATCAGGTGTACCGAACAAATCATTTAGACAATTTCAAATTATCGAGTAATGATAGAAATTGTATGAAGTATTTTTGCCTGGATTCTGAAACTTTGCAAATGAGTTATATAATATGAATACTGAAACTGATTTTAGCGCACTTTACGCAGGATGTCCTGGGACATTATTTTAATTAAGCCTGTAAGTTTACATTTATAGCCTTATGATTATACTGATAATTTGAGACAGAACTAAGGATGTGAATACATTGGGTTTCGGAATTGGACTACGGTCCCAACTTTGGTTAATTTCCTGAAAATATCAAAGACTTTTTCGGAATTTCTATGTTTAATCATATAACTTAGCAATTCTTATCATATTTACATCAAATCTAAATAGGTATAATTCAAAAGCTTTCTTCCAATTTTAGCAAATTTCCTGAAATTCTTAAAGACCTGTCATTTCTTAATTCTACCAAGCAAACATGTCTTCTTTGGTGCGTAGAGTAGCAATGAGTGTTGTAAATAATAGGACTGCAATTTTTTTTTTAATTTTGAAAAAAAACTACTACAACTCTCAAAGATTAATTACTTTTTGGAATTCTACCAAGCAACCATATCTTTTTTCAATTCCTTTCAGTAATAATGATCATTTTCAAAAGTCAAATTGCAAAAATTGTTGATCCTCATTTTTGGTAAATTTCCTGAAGCTCTCAAAGACTTAATATATTTTTTAATTCTACCTAGCAACCATATATTTTCAATTCCTTACAGTAATAATGATTATTGTTAATAGTGAAATTGTAACAATCTTTGATTCTAGTATGTTTAGTAAATTTCCTAAAACTCTCAAAGACCTGCTATTTTTTTTAATTCTACCTAGCAGCCATATCGTTTTCAATTCCTTACAGTAATAATAAACAATGAAACCATATGGGGTAAATGAACATGCGACAATATCTCTTTAAATACAAGGCAAACCAAACAAATGGAACAACGCTTTTATTGTTGATCTGCATCTTGAAGTCACCACGAGGCCTTCGACAATTAGCTCTGCTCATACCGCATAGTATATTCATTGCGGCCCCTACACAGGTTTGAGCACAATGCATTGCTAGATGTCGCAGAACGCTACATCCATGTAATTTTTCGCCCATGGATTCAGGAACGTCAACAAACATAACATTAACTGGCAATGTGTTTTTACAATCAATGTCATCCATTGACAACAAAAAGACTAACAGAAGACCATTACAACATAAAAATAACTACAGGGCACTCATCTAGTCATTTGCAAGAAAACTTTGCAATAGAACATCAGTAGATGTTTGCAATCTAAACAGGTGTTCAGAATAACTTTTGGAAATTGTCAAAACTTGAGAGTATGATAGTGTATCCATATCTCTCAAGAATAAGTATACCATAACTAGAATACTAGTATATGAACAGTATGCATCTCTCGCACTGGGAATCATTTTACGGACTACACACTTCAAGTGGGACAAAGTTTTAACTTAAAAAGTAAGTGAGATTCGAACCGTCAGTCTAAAACGAACAATCCAAGGACAATGGCAACATGGGAAAAACAAACAAACAAAGACATAACACGCACGGTACAAAAAAGACACAAACACATACAAAAATGAACAATTAAAACCATGGATAAGACCATGTGCACCGGTAGAGTAAGCATCTCCTGCTCCTTATAAGACGTTCACCGTGTTTAACATGTCAACTCCGGTAGTAAAGTCAAATCCGGTAGAGGAAAACAAACTTTAGTGGCTGGCAAAGAGAAAGACATGTTGTCATCTGGGAAACAGCGGTCCACAAGATCCTGATGCCGATCGTAAAACTTCTGTAGTGATGACTTCAAGTAATGGGTAACATATCCTTGCTTAAGTAGCCTATTTGTAAGCAACCGAGCTCTATCAATGTAGTCTCTGTATCGACCACAAGCCCTTGAGGGGATTAAATGCACATTAGACAAGGTCTCTTCAAATACATGGTAAAACCGAGCAACGGAACAACGCTTTTATTAATCATTATTTTGAGTACTTAGTAGTTAAGAAATATGTAAAATCTTTTATTTAAATTGTGGTATATTTCCTGAAACTCTCAAAGATCTGTTAATTTTTTTTTATATTTCCTTAATTCAACATTACAACCATGCGTTTTTTTTTCAATTCTTTAAAGTAAAAATAATTGTTACACATAGTAACACAATTTTAGTTTCAAAAAAAGAAAACACAGAAGTTACTGTTAATTTAATTTCTGCATATGAGCATTTCGACAACTTATGGAGGAGCAGAGAATATGTATCTTTGATTGGCTGAAAATCATTTTTTATAACATTACAAAGAAAAATCTTTTTTTTACTTTCAAGTGTGCGATTATTTTTTAAAAACAAATAATTTTACGCAATTTTTTTTTACTATATTTAGTATTGAGTCGTTTCATCTAAACTATTAGACTTGACTTATTCCTTGCTACAATTAAACTTAGTCAAATCATTTCTGGTGATGAATGCATAGCAGCAGACACCTACCCTGTCGGTGAACCCGGTATTACTCCTCAGGGAGTACATGTGGACATGTCCATCTTTTTTCTCATTGCTGTATCTGTTGAATGGATTGTGATATTCGAATATCGGTAAACTGCTCTTCCTTGTTCTTTTATTAAATAAAGTTATCTTTAAATTACAATTTTGATTTTGAATAAACTATATATAAACATGTTCATGTTTGTTTTTGAATGGGGAGTGGGCAAACAAATTATGGATTATTGTCATTGAACATCGTTCTATAACATCAGAGATAGCAATGGTCAAACAACATCCTGGTAATTATCTATTATACAGATATTTAACTATCATAAGAGATAGTATCAGTCAATCATAGTACCGATAGATTATATTCATTTTTGTTCTTATATAGTAAACTTTTTTAGTCTATTAATGGACTGTAATAGTTCTCGTTATCTAATTTTTATCTTTAAATCTACATTCCGTCAGCAATCAATTTCAGATTTGATGTTCGCCCTAACAGGTCACAAGAGTATGCAACAACTCTCATTGTTAGACTTCGGCTGGAAATATATAACTAACATATAGTCATCAAAATGTAATTAATGGGTGCTGTTAAGGTAGGAGGCGCACTCTTATTATAAGTTCTGCTGATTCTACCAATGAGAGTTGTATACTCTTGTTACCTGTTCGTTTATCAGCTCGAAGTGCACATCAAATCTGAAAAGTGATTCCGGACAGACTGTAGATAAATCTGAATAAGGGTTTGGCATACTTTAATATCTAAAATGCGAGGAAGGCAATATGAAAAAACTTGAAAACTACGTTGGGATGCTGAAATGTCATTAGCTTATAATAGCATTTATTTAAGGTTGTTTGATCATTTGGTGCATCATATGTTTTAGAAGATCATTGGATAGTTTTTCTTATTTTGGCTCAATTTAAGTAGAAATATGGCGGGAAAAATTATTACAATCCTTTTCAAAAACAGAAATGTTTGTCAATCTTAATAATAGGAAATACCAAATAATATATAAGATGAAATAAAATATAAAGTAATGAGAAATATCAAACAACGGCAGTACCGAAGGAACAAGGGATGTGATAATTACAAATAGACATTTCAAAAACGGAAACACAGAAAAAAGACAAAGCAAGAACATGAGACAGCCACAAGTCACAGAAATAAAATGACGATATTCAGAACTACGATACTTAGATTGTGACCAGGAGTGATTCAGGTGCCCCGGAAGGGTAAGCATGTCCTGCCCCGATAATGACATCCGTCACACTATCAGTGCGGCATATATTGTTTTAAAAGATCTGCTTGATAGCTGATTGGTTAAAGTCATTTTCTTACCCTTAGACGAAACCAATTCAAAATCCATTGTAAAATTGCTTCTCTAACCCAACCAGTACTAAGGTGAAATTTTGAAAAGCTTTTGTAAATCTCTGTATAGTATGGACAAATCGGTAGCATAAATATCACTAACGAAGACAAGACTAAAACTTTACAGCATGATGCACAAGACAACACAAAAAACTAAATATTGTGAAATCCGGAAACTTCGTAAATTATCCACGTTTCAAGGACGGTGACATACTTTTTTCATTGTAAGAAATAGATCATATATTCATTTTTTACCAGTGTATTTGATCTCCCCCATGGTTTTTATTGGGTCAGTGTTGTTCATCTGTATGTATGTCTTCATTTTTCTTTTCTGTCCAGTACTCATTTGGTGTCCCTGTTTCATGGTGTTTCCGGTGTTGCCGTTGTCCCTGAATTTTTCGTTTTTAGACTATTCGGTTCTCACTTAATTTACGAATTTTTTTTAATCCCATGGATAAAAGGTTCCTTTTTATTAAATTCTATGCAAATTTAGGTAACAAAAATGGCTTAAGATGAGTAAACCTCGGTTCTAGAAAAAACAATCATGGTAACCCACACTTTTTATTACAGATTTCAGGTTGGTAGATGTTGTTCTTCAATTATGCTGACTTACTGCAAAACCTCATGTATTTTAATTTTTACCTTAAGATTACCGTTTCTTTTTTATTATTATAGTTCTGTAAAATGAAAGGAAAATTTTCATGTTTGGTATTCTTCAATTGAAGTTATTTAACTGACAAAATGAACAGTGGTTTGTATAACCATTTGTTCTAAACATTAAATTCCTTTGTGTTGTTCTAATTGAAAATGTATAATTGCATAATATGTATGTATGATAAACTTCCAAAAAAAAATCGGACTTTGTACGAATGTTTACTTTGCACAAATATTAATCATTGTACTAGAGTATTGACGATTGTATACTATAAAAGAAAAGATAACAGGAAACACCTACAATGGCGGAAAATCACAACCACATGCCACAATCCACAAGGGTAATTCACAAGCAAAACAGCACTAAAAGACAAAAGACAAACGTAAACAACGATAGGAAATCGAGATAGCCGGACTTGGTACCGGCTCTAGCGAAAGCTAACGGTAGGTTTAAACCGGTTTATGGGTACCCAAACCTCCCCTTTGTCTAACCCGTTTCCCTATAGTATAAAACTCATGCAATTAAAACTTAGTACAGTTAGACTACTAACTTCGAGACCACGATCTTGAAAAAAGAATCAAAGAATAAGACGAAACGTAGTTAAGAAAGACGGTTCAAGGAGTGCTCGTTGCTATACTGCCGGCTGGTCTCAAGGAGCAAAGTCTACTGGTTAAACACTGTTGCACTACTGAAGGAAAATTAAAGAAAAAGAATCATCATGTATTTCAGTTGGCACCGGCACTATCGGTGAGAGGCCAGTATACTTGTAAAATCTTCAGGTCATTGGATCCCAAAGCCAATCTACCGGATTCATATAAAATATGCTGTCAATATCCTCCATTACGTAAAGAATGTAAGTTACTTCCTGGTTTTTCAAGGTGTATTTTTCATTTTTTGGCATTTTTAACAACATTACCGTAAAAACGTGGATGAGAAATGCCCTCATTAAGAAGCTGTTTGCGAATCACGCCATAATTCGATATAAAATGTTGATATCTACTATAAAACTTCTAAAATTAATGAAATCTGTAACCTTGTTGTAGGTAGTAAGGTTACGAATTGCATTTATTTCAGGTCCATGATGAATTCTCAAGGACGTATAATTAGATGTCTTGATTTCAGATAAACATCATACAAAAAAATAGATGATTTAGTAATTTACCCCAATAAGGAATGCCAATGTCCCCTTGACACATTGTAGACATGGTATTTAATCAAAGTACGACTAGGCATATCAGGTTCTCGACCTATAATTATCTCCCCGCTTAGCATAAGCAGGGGGGGTATGTAATACAGTCCGTCTATACATATATGTACGTAATGCTCATCGAAGCTCAGGAAATGTAAAATTTGGCATGGTAAAAGGGTATGATGTTGAGGAGTGTGTGGCGGGTTCAGAATTTTTGCCAAATGATCTACTGCAAAATTATGGACGAAAATTCGTTTTCGCAATATGGAATAACAAGATGAAATCTTTTTAACCATTTGGGCTTGGAAGATGAAATTGGGCAAATGACTCACATTTTAAAGGGAAACTTCACAGCGGGTTGAAATTTTTTTTACCGCTCAGTTCATGACCTTTTAGAAGTAAAAAGGTAAAACAAAAAAAAAGTCGATTCCCCAAGAACTCCTCCTACACCTTTGATCAGAGAAGCTTGGCTATAGGTGTGTACATAATTTTACTATAAAAGTTGTCTGTGCTAAAGTTTTCGGAGAAAAATATACGATTTTTTTTTGGGGGGGGGTGTTTGTTTGTTTGTTCGTTTGTTTTTTGGGGGGTTTGTTTGCTTGTGTGTTTGTTTGGTTGTTTGTTTGTTTTGTTTGTTTGTTTGTTTTTTTTGTTTGTTTTTTTTGTTTGTTTGTTTATTTGTTTTGTTTGTTTTTATTTCGCATTTCGAGTTATCTTGTAATGAAAAAATACTTCTGTCTAGATTCTGAAACTTTTCTGTCTAGATTCTGAAACTTTGCATATTAATCACATAATATGAATCTTGTTTACTGGTGTTAACGGACATGTCCTGGGCAATAATATTATGATTAAGCGTGTATGGTTACATATTGATACTAATAATTTGAGACAGAATTTAAGAATGAATACAAATACGAACAAGTTAAAAATTGATGCAAAGCATCAATTCGCCGCCAAATTAGGTCAAGGACCATTCCTGCCAAGTTTGGTCCAAATTGGCCGTCCTTTCAAAGGAGATGAAAATAAGAAAAGTTTATGATGGATGACAACGACGAATGCTTCATGGTGGCAATAGTTCACATGACCCTTTGAGTCAGGTGAGCTAAGAACCCCTTTTTTAACAAATGGATTGGATTGTAATATTATAAATATATTAGTATTATTAGTATTTCTTTTTTTGCAAGAATCATTCTGTTCATATCAAAAATTGGTTAGCTGAAGCTATTAAAATGTATTGCATTGGACAAATTTATGTACAGACAATGGCAACAACCTGACAACAGAGTCATAACCTAATAGAATAAAGATTCTTTTTTATACAAGCATACACTGTCAAATTCATTATCAATAAAAATAACTTGCTTTATATGTTTATTGAAAATTTCTTCAAGTAAAAACTTAACAAAACAGATGTGACTAGGATCTTATAACTTTAACTGTATAAAAACATCTCATTTTTTTTAATTGAAAACAATTGTAAAAAAAAGTTTATATATAAAAAAAATTGCAAAAAATGTTAACAATAATGGTTGTTTGTATTAAATATAATCTGTAAGATCATTGTATTCATGTTTGTGATGTTTACTGGTTTCATATTAAAAATGAAACTTTCTTCCGTTAAAGATGATCTTACAGAAAATATTTTATATAATAAAATGGCATTTTAATACATGTTGATTAAAAAAATGTTATAAGCGTAACACCCGTGAGAGTGAAACATAGGGCCCGTACACCAACCTCTCAATTTGACATTTGTTTTTAATAGTAAATATAGATTGACAACACCAAAATGTCCTAAATTTGTAAGATTGTTTCTCATTTGATTGAATCAGTTGAAGGCTGACTTGTTTTTAGTGATTGTAATGTTGAACCATTGTTTTAATAGACATTCTTAATTAGTATCGATTTCTTTCCAACTGATAATACAGTCAACAGCTTATTTTATATATTTGCTTAGTAATTGCCAATAGAGTAATTTAGATTTTAGGCATTTGAGATAATTTATAGTGTAGAACTAGTACAGCTGTAACAGTAATCATTACACAGCAGTCAAGCAATTTGACCCGTGTTTATACTTGATGGTATTTCAAAGATGATTGAAGGTCATTATTGTTATTGTTTGGTTTTAATTCATTTTATTAATTGTTCCATTTTTATGATTTTTGTTATTTTTGTTAAAATGATCGGGATCCAAAGCACGCTATCTTGACCCACTTCGACAGATTTTCTTTTGTTTTCACTCTCACTAATGTTGACCTATATCAATTAACCCATATCTGAGGCACACGTGTTTGGTAAAAAGATTGCGCCGGATACGCTGGTTCTCGCTTTATGTATTTATCATTNAAAACCATTGCAATTAAGGTAATCATGCATCTGCATCATGATATCCAGACACACTCCTCCGGACATGTAACAGAAAAGTCAAGCAAGCATAACCCGTCTCCCTTGTCTTATTGATTTCCCTTTCACATTAGTTATAATATTAATGAAAATTAAATTAATAATTTTGTAAACAATTTTCTTGAATGAATCATTTAAAAATATTTCCTATCTTATTGAAAAGGTATCTTCATTGTAAAAGATTAGGACACATTAGATCGATTCTAATGGAAAACAAACAACTGCTCAAAAGTTTCAAAATATCGTATCAAATATATTCGCCGCCTCCTGGCGGCGAATAATTACACAGCAGTCAAGCAATTTGACCCGTGTTTATACTTGATGGTATTTCAAAGATGATTGAAGGTCATTATTGTTATTGTTTGGTTTTAATTCATTTTATTAATGGTTCCATTTTTATGATTTTTGTTATTTTTGTTAAAATGATCGGGATCCAAAGCACGCTATCTTGACCCACTTCGACAAATTTTCTTTTGTTTTCACTCTCACTAATGTTGACCTATATCAATTAACCCATATCTGAGGCACACGTGTTTGGTAAAAAGATTGCGCCGGATACGCTAGTTCTCGCTTTATGTATTTATCATTTTTTATTAATATTTTTTTTTTTGAACAACCAAAAATTAATAGTAATAATAACGATAATAATTGGAAACAATATGCAACCCCCAACTTGAAAACCATTGCAATTAAGGAAATCATGATATCCAGACACTACTCCGGACATGTAACAGAAAAGTCAAGCAAGCATAACCCGTCTCCCTTGTCTTATTGATTTCCCTTTCACATAAGTTATAATATTAATGAAAATTAAATTAATAATTTTGTAAACAATTTTCTTGAATGAATAATTTTAAAATATTTCCTATCTTATTGAAAGGGTTTCTTCATTGTAAAAGATTAGGACACATTAGATCGATTCTAATGGAAAACAAACAACTGCTCCTGGTCACGTGCTCCTCCACTGAAGTTTCAAAATATCGTATCAAATATATTCGGCGCCTCCTGGCGGCTAATAATAACTTTATTCTCAAAAAACAATATACATCGTTATAGAGAACATCTAATAATAAATACATATATATAATTACAATATTACAGTATTTGGACATGTGTGTAGCAAAATGAAATATTAATAATTACTTATTTCTTATTTAACCAGGAGGGACGATATGTGAAAAATGCGTTTTGGACTACGGTCCCATCCCAACTTTGGTTAATTTCCTGAAAATATCAAAGACTTCATTTTTTTTTTTTTTTTTTTTTTTTTATGTCACCCCAGACGTAGTCGGGGTGACATGTTGTTATTCTACGTTTCTTCTGATTATTATTATTCTTCTTTTTCTTCTTCTTCCAATACATTTTAAGATGCCTAGATGGAATGAATTCAAACTTTGCACAAAATTGGACCACCACCTGAAGTTATATGCTGTGTGTTTAAAATTTTCAAAATGGCCGCCAATTTACGTTGAAAAATTTGGGATTCTATATCTCTGGAACTGCTTATAGGAATTAGTTCATATTTTGTATAAATGTTCAGTAAGATGAGAGGAAGGAATCTATGCGACAAAGATTTTCAAAATGGCCGCCATTTCCAAGATGGCGGCCGAAATACGTAAAAAGTTCGACTTTGTCAGATCTCAACGAACATTTATTTCTAAGTAGATTTTGAGGTTGCGAACAAGATGGAATCATCGAATAGGGAGTCTGGGGTGGCATCGGCTATTGCTTGCAATTGCGAATCTAGTTTTTTTTAACTTCTATGTTTAATCATATATATTAGCAATTCTTATCATATTAACATCAAATTTTAACAGTAAGAATTCAAAAGCTTTATTCCAATCTTGGTAAATTTCATGAAACTTTCAAAGGTTGTCATTTTTTTTTAAATTCTACCCGGCAACCATATCTTCTTTGGTGTCTATAGCAGTGAGTGTTGTCAATAGTAGGTGCAAAATTCTTTAATTCTGATTTTAATAATTTTTTTGAAACTCTCATAGACCAATTACTTTTTGGGAAGTCAAACTGCACAAAATTTTAGTTCTAACTTTTTTTTATTCTTTTTTTTTTAATTCTACCTAGTAACCATATTATTTAAATTTATTACAGTTATAATGATTAGTTTCAATAGTAAAATTTAAAAAAAATCTTTGATTCTCATTTTGGTAAGTTTCCTGAATCTCTCTAAGACCTGTTATCTTTTTAATTCTACTTAGCAGCCATATCGTTTTCAATTCTTTACAGTAATAATAAACACCGAAAGGATATGGAGTAAGTGCACACCAGACAAAGTCTCGTTAAATACATGGTAAAACCAGGCAACCGAACAACTCTTTTATTCTTGTCCTCCTCATGAAGTCACCATTTGGGCCTTCAACAAGCTCATACCTTATAGTAAGTTCAAGACGGCTCCTATCACCAGTTTAAGCGGAATGCATTGCTAGATGTCGAACAACGCAGCATCCGTGTAATTTTTTCCCATGGATGCGGGATCGCCAACAAACATAACATTAACTGGGAAAGTGTTATTACAATCAATGTAATCCGTTGCCCGACAAAAAGATCAACAGAAGACAATTACAACATACGAATAATCACAGGGCACTCGTTCAGTCAATTGCAAGAAAACTTGGCATATTAAAATCTTGAGATGTACATACTATAAACAGGTGGTCAGTATATGACATTTGGAAATTACAACAGTTGAAATGTCAAAATTTGAAAGTATGATAGTGTATCCATATGAGAAATTCTTTCAAGAACAAGTACACCCTGACTGACAGCATACACATCTCGCACTAAAAATCTTTTTACACACTGCAGGAGAGACAAACTCCAGCCTTACATAAACAATGAAGATATATCATGAAAATGTATATGAAACAAAGTCTCTTCAAATAAATCGTAAAACCATGGAACAACGCTTTTATTGTTATTCTTCATCTTGAAGTCACCATGAGGCATTCAACAATGAGCTCTGAGTAAGTTCAAAATAGTCAATGGGCTGGAATAACCCCCGTGCACCCCCCACTTCCCAACCCCGCCCATTTTTTTAAGTCCGCATACATCCCCTCTTCAAAATAAAACATGTTAACACAAGCATAACCTGCACGCACTGGTGGAATAGGGCCCATTTTTAGACCCACTTACCGAAATTTAGGAAAATTTCGTTGTTCGTTGAAGTTTTTATTTCAGTTGCTTCAAAATGTTGACCAAATGCTTCCTAGTTATAAAAACGATGCATTAAATGATTGTATAAGCTTTACAAAGAACCCAAATTTTTACAATTTCTATACCCAATACGTTCCATAGCGCCATTAAACGTACCCCTACCCCTATGAAATATTGAGGAAAATTTAGATATTTTCATTGAAACTGCGTAAGTTTGATGGTCTAAAGAACCCGAAGTGCATCTCGATTTCCAATTCTGACAATTGTTTTTAGTTTTTTAATCTATTTTCTTGATTATAAAACATGTTAACATAATGTTAACATATCTTTAATGACCAAAGTTTTATTTTCAAATAGACCAAATGAATGGATCTTAGAATATTTCCGATTTTGACTAAGTTTCATCATTCTTTTGCCCAATATTACCTTTTAGTAAACAAATATCATTTAAAGTAGGTATCTAATGAAAGCTTATTATATGTGTTTTTCAACTATTACAAATAATGGCCATTTGTATGTAGTATAAACTTCATACATCAATAAAACTTATCCCTACCCCAACAAATTTACTTTAAATTGTCAATTTTTTGTCTATGTTAGCATAAAAATAACCAGACAATGCATATGACAATGTTTCATAAATTATACCATGATTTCGTATTTTAAACTCAATATTTGGCCCAAACTGATGAAAAATGGGAATTTTCAACATTTCAGATTTCTCCAAAGTTAATTGTTAAATCGTAATTCATGTCAAATCTGGAGGATTCATCTGCAAATATGCCATAATTGTTCTAAGCGATACATTAGTTGTCTTAAAAAACTGTTTAGAAAAACAAGGAGTGTTTAATGTGACTCTAAATACCGAAAAACTTACCCCTACCCCAACAAATTTTCTCTATGATAGTCTTTTTTTTTACTACATTCTCATAAAAATAACCAAAACACACAAAATCTGCATTGACTACAACAATGATGCATAATTTCTATCGAGATTTGTCATTTTAAGTCCCACTTGTCAGCTTAAACTCAATATTTTCTACAGAATCGATGAAAAATGGGAATTTTCAGCCTTCAGACCGTATCCCGAATCTGAAAAGACGGCTAGAAATTGAGTTCGCTGTACTCATCGGAATATCAGCAATGTTTCTATATTTTTATATTGCTTAATATATCTACTTTATGGAATCATTAACAGTTAGTTTCATTTCCGAGGCTAAAGGTCATAATACGTCACGAAAAAAGATGGCGACTACAGTGATAAAATTTGACATAAAATACCGTTAATAAATCTAAAAGTGGTTAACTAGCACATGTTAATCTGTTAAAGTTAATGGTAATCTGCATGGCTAATACTAGTAGTAAGGAAGAACACTAGGACAATTGATATTTTATTAAATTAATGTGTGTTTGTAATTAAGACATTTTATGTATGGGATACAAAAGAGTTCTGATGCTGTCCTGCACTTTTAACAATGAAAAGATAAAGAGTAAATGCACATGAGACAAAGTCTCTACAAATACATGGTAAAACAAGCAATGGATCAACGCTTTTATTGTTGTTCTGCATCTTGAAGTCACCATGAGGCTTTCAACAATGAGCTTTCCTCATACCTCATAGTAAGTTCTAGACGGCCCCAGCACCGGTTTGAGCGGAATTAAGTCGTATTTATGTCCCATTCTTATTTAGCCCATGGATGCCAGATCGTCAACAAACATCAAATAAACCGGGTAAGCGCTCTAACAATCACTGTCATCCGTTGCCTGACAAAATAATAATGTTGTAAGCTAGAGAACTGATAAAACATATAGACAAACACAGAGCGCTCATCAAGTAAATTGCAAGAAAACTTGGCATTTTAAAAGAGTTAGATGAGGGGAATTTAAAAAGGTGGTCAGTATAACTTTTGGAAATTTCCAAAAATAAAAAAGCCAAATTTTAAAGTATGATATTGTATTCATATGAGATATTTTCTCAAGAACAAGTACACCATAATTGAGATATATAGAGAACATACTTCTCTCGCACTAGTACTATGCCTGATCGTTCGTCTAAGGCAATTTGGCTCCTGTCGGATCTGTATAGCATTCGGAAGACAATGGCCACATCATCCTTGGCTCGGCTCCCTTGTACATCCCGTCAACTCGGGTGTTATTGCTTAACATTTTTGGGCTTATTAAGCAATATTTGGAAGACTACGGCAATTTGTTGACCTTAAACCCAAAGCTGAATCTCACAGCAACATTTGCGACCGTTGTGCCTTGGTAGTGCGTTAGGAACTACTTTATTATTATAAGGATATATGTCAAAGACGACCCGGACGTTCATAGAAAGAACGTGGAACTTCGTTTAACGATACCAGTCTAACTTAAGGTTAGTGAGGACACCTGACCCCAAAAATAATTCCGAATTCAAAATGGCTATTTTTTAAATATATTACTGTTGAATATATACCCTTTCTTTGGTATAAATATTGGACCACCTTTCCAGGCGTTTTTCTGAGATAAATAGGGTCAAAGTTACCTCCCCCTGAATAATGGTCCGAATTCCCATTTACCCCCCTTTTGACCATATAAAAAACCAATTGTACATTGTTTTTGTAAAAAGAGTGTTTGGATTATAAGTCTTTGTTGTTTAAAAGGTATTTCTAAAAATACATCCACTTCTGTCAATTATTTTTGCTAAAATTCCCAATTATGTGCACATTGAGGTTGGATTTTTATCACTTTTTGCCCCCTGGAGGGACATAAAAAGTGAAATTCAGAAAAACTTCCGAATTCAAAATTTCATTTTTTTACTTAAATATATACCTTTATACGATATCTTCAAAATATAAAAAAAATCAGTATAGCAAACCAGGCTTTTAAGAGAACTACAAGCATTCAAAGTTGACAACATTGCCCTCCTCCCCTGAAAAAATTTTGCCGTCACTAGAACAAAAACCGGAAGTGATGTCATCGGCTGTGCTTGTAGCACAAATACCAAACTAAAATAGTCATATGACTGTATACAGTCTTCACTTGACTAGAACAGGAAGTTGTAGGTTACACATGTCAAACCGGAAGTGGATACTTTCTTACCTACTGTTAATCATAAATACAAAAATTTCATCTACAAATTAAAATTTTGTGAAATATTGTATGATAGTTCGACACATGACCCCACAGGAGTCCTAAAGAGAGATAAAGGAGCGCGTATGCGGGACCGGAAGTAGTTTGTATTTCCAACAGGCCACCGTTTTGACCGGAATGACCTATTATGCTGCAAAAAGATATATTTTGGATGGCGTTGACTAAATGAATGAGTTAATATTTCTCATATTTTCTTGTTCCAAACTTCAAGGGAGTGGTCTTTATAAAACTGAAATCAGCAGTGGCTTGTTCTGGCAGTATTTCTATCACGTCTGCGTTAAGTGTTGAGAAGGGGGAGACTGCTATTGTTGTTCTAGGGTGAATTCTCTCTTCCCACAATTTTCGAGTTTAATTCTATCATTTTTTCCACTTTTCTTAACCCTTTGTGTAAATATTTACTTTTTTCACTAATATATCTCTATCTTATTAAATTTTTATCAAAGTTATTTTCCTTTTTGAGCACTTTTACTGTGTTATTTATAATTATTTTCCCTTTTCTCACCTTATTTTAAGTTTATTTCCATTTTTCATCATATACGAAGGAATTTGAATTTTTCCCGCTATTTTGCTGTTTCCATGGCAACGGTCGCCATTTTGATATTTCAAAGACGAAAACTCGTATCTACACATGCTAAGTAACCTTCCTGTCAAGTTTCGTTCATTTTGGAGCAATTTGAAAATTTCCCGCCATGTTCTGTTCCCATAGCAACGGTAGCCATTTTGATGTTTTTAAAACCAAAATTCGTTTCTGCACATGCTCAGTAACATTCCTGTCAAAGGAGTAGGTGCGGTAAGGGCCATATTTGGCCTCAAAAAATAAGTATGCTTAAATTCTCAATATTTTTTTTGTTGAAATGTTCTATGGATATGGGTTATCAATTAACAGGTAAATTAATCAAGTATTGATGTACGATTACAGAGTTTTTCAGTGTAGAAATTGGGACAAATTGCACATTTTGTCAAAAAATGAGAAATTTGACTAATTTTGACTACCTTTTCTGATGAGGAAACATAGAGCACAGGCAAGAACCAGAAAAATATTTATATAGGAGGTCCAATACATTTGTACTTACAAGTTGGAAAATTATCTAGTTGGTTCTTGAATGTGCTCTATATTTCCGGCTAGAAAAACCGTTGGAAAATATGCGAAATTCCTTATATTTCTATGTAAACGTTGAAAAGTAGCTTTAACATGACGTCAGAACTGTACCTATTGTGACGTCATGGGTTCTAAATTTTGTATTTTTTCCATTAGTGGGATCTTAACTTTCAAACCAACATAAAGAAAAAAATTCAAGTGCAACTTAAAAAATCACCAAAATTTAGGGCCAAATTAGCCCCTTATCGCACCTTGTCCTTTCATTCTATTCTGAACATTTTAAATTTTTTCCCGCCATTTTTATGGTTTAATCACGTGACAGCTGTCCTCACTAACCTTAAATCGTTCATTTGTATCACATATAGGGTTAAGTTTTTTTAAATTCATTAATCCTTCTTTTATAATCCAATAAAAAATTGAAACTTTGATAAATTTAATGAAAAGAAATACGACAAAAAGGGAACAATCCATGTTGACCTATCGTTGTTTATGTTTGTCTTTTGTATTTTTGTCTCGCCCGCGACGAAAAGTCGCGGAGGCGAGACTTAGGGATAGCGTTTCCGGCGGCGGCGGCGGCGGCGGCGGCGGCGGCGTCAACAATTTGTAAACTATTGCGAATTAACAAGCTTATGTTAGTTGTAGGTCCATAGTTTTTTATGTGCAGTTGCATCCTTATGGGTACAACTCAAATCCCTACTAAGATTATGGCCCTGGTCCCTTAGTCACACATGAGCG
>MJUU01027014.1:0-10630 GCA_002080025.1 Modiolus philippinarum | reverse complement strand
GTATTTATGTCCCATTCTTATTTAGCCCATGGATGCCAGATCGTCAACAAACATCAAATAAACCGGGTAAGCGCTCTAACAATCACTGTCATCCATTGCCTGACAAAATAATAATGTTGTAAGCTAGAGAACTGATAAAACATATAGACAAACACAGAGCGCTCATCAAATAAATTGCAAGAAAACTTGGCATTTTAAAAGAGTTAGATGAGGGGAATTTAAACAGGTGGTCAGTATAACTTTTGGAAATTTCCAAAAATAAAAAAGCCAAGTTCTAAAGTATGATATTGTATTCATATGAGATATTTTCTCAAGAACAAGTACACCATAATTGAGATATATAGAGAACATACTTCTCTCGCACTAGTACTATGCCTGATCGTTCGTCTAAGGCAATTTGGCTCCTGTCGGATCTGTATAGCATTCGGAAGACAATGGCCACATCATCCTTGGCTCGACTCCCTTGTACATCCCGTCAACTCGGGTGTTATTGCTTAACATTTTTGGGCTTATTAAGCAATATTTGGAAGACTACGGCAATTTGTTGACCTTAAACCCAAAGCTGAATCTCACAGCAACATTTGCGACCGTTGTGCCTTGGTAGTGCGTTAGGAACTACTTTATTATTATAAGGATATATGTCAAAGACGACCCGGACGTTCATAGAAAGAACGTGGAACTTCGTTTAACGATACCAGTCTAACTTAAGGTTAGTGAGGACACCTGACCCCAAAAATAATTCCGAATTCAAAATGGCTATTTTTTAAATATATTACTGTTGAATATATACCCTTTCTTTGGTATAAATATTGGACCACCTTTCCAGGC
Source organism: Modiolus philippinarum (assembly GCA_002080025.1). NCBI lineage: Eukaryota > Metazoa > Mollusca > Bivalvia > Mytilida > Modiolidae > Modiolus > Modiolus philippinarum. The sequence goes on along the minus strand of MJUU01027014.1, from coordinate 9,802 downwards.
GTTTTTCTGAGATAAATGGGGTCAAAGTTACCTCCTCCTGAATAATGGTCCGAATTCCCATTTACCCCCTTTTGACCATATAAAAAACCAATTGTACATTGTTTTTGTAAAAAGAGTGTTTGGATTTTAAGTCTTTGTTGTTTAAAAGGTATTTCTAAAAATACATCCACTTCTGTCAATTATTTTTGCTAAAATTCCCAATTATGTGCACATTGAGGTTGGATTTTTATCACTTTTTGCCCCCTGGAGGGACATAAAAAGTGAAATTCAGAAAAACTTCCGAATTCAAAATTTCATTTTTTAACTTAAATATATACCTTTATACGATATCTTCAAAATATAAAAAAAATCAGTATAGCAAACCAGGCTTTTAAGAGAACTACAAGCATTCAAAGTTGACAACATTGCCCTCCTCCCCTGAAAAAATTTTGCCGTCACTAGAACAAAAACCGGAAGTGATGTCATCGGTTGTGCTTGTAGCACAAATACCAAACTAAAATAGTCATATGACTGTATACAGTCTTCACTTGACTAGAACAGGAAGTTGTAGGTTACACATGTCAAACCGGAAGTGGATACTTTCTTACCTACTGTTAATCATAAATACAAAAATTTCATCAACAAATTAAAATTTTGTGAAATATTGTATGATAGTTCGACACATGACCCCACAGGAGTCCTAAAGAGAAATAAAGGAGCGCGTATGCGGGACCGGAAGTAGTTTGTATTTCCAACTGGCCACCGTTTTGACCGGAATGACCTATTATGCTGCAAAAAGATATATTTTGGATGGCGTTGACTAAATGAATGAGTTGATATTTCTCATATTTTCTTGTTCCAAACTTCAGGGAGTGGTCTTTATAACACTGAAATCAGCAGTGGCTTGTTCTGGCAGTATTTCTATCACGTCTGCGTTAAGTGTTGAGAAGGGGGAGACTGCTATTGTTGTTCTAGGGTGAATTCTCTCTTCCCACAATTTTCNCGATCACATTAAGTTTTTAGCAAGCAGTTTGTACAGCCTTTACCAGTAGTCCTAGGCATTTGATATTTGACATGCAGTTGCATCTTGGGGAGTACATGCAGATTCCATGCTCGGATGGTGGCCCTGGCCCCTTAGTCACGCATGAACGATCACATTAAGTTTTTAGCAAGCAGTTTGTACAGCCAATACCAGTAGTCCTAGGCACTTGATATTTGANATTTTTTCCACTTTTCTTAACCCTTTGTGTAAATATTTACTTTTTTCACTAATATATCTCTATCTTATTAAATTTTTATCAAAGTTATTTTCCTTTTTGAGCACTTTTACTGTGTTATTTATAATTATTTTCCCTTTTCTCACCTTATTTTAAGTTTATTTCCATTTTTCATCATACACGAAGGAATTTGAATTTTTCCCGCTATTTTGCTGTTTCCATTGCAACGGTCGCCATTTTGATATTTCAAAGACGAAAACTCGTATCTACACATGCTAAGTAACCTTCCTGTCAAGTTTCGGTCATTTTGGAGCAATTTGAAAATTTCCTGCCATGTTCTGTTCCCATAGCAACGGTAGCCATTTTGATGTTTTTAAAACCAAAATTCGTTTCTGCACATGCTCAGTAACATTCCTGTCAAATTTCATTCCATTCTGAACATTTTAATTTTTTTCCCGCCATTTTTATGGTTTAATCACGTGACAGCTGTCCNGTACAGCCTATACCAGTAGTCCTAGGCACTTGATAATTGACATGCAGCTGCATCTTGGGGAGTACATACCGATTCCATGTCTAGATGGTGGCCCTGGTCCCTTAGTCACACATGAACGATCACTAAGTTTTTAGCAAGCAATTTGTACAGCCTATGCCAGTAGTCCCAGTCACTAAGTATAACTGCAACAGTAGATTAATGTGCAAAATAAAGCGATGCAAGGGGCGGGCGAGACAAATCCTGTGTCCACAGTTTATTATTGTGGGTTTTTTCTTGTGCAATTCCTATTTACTTTCTGGCATGTGGCTATGTTTTTCGGCCATTGTAGGTGTTTCCTGTTATCTTTTTTATTCCATTTTAAATGAAACAGAACGTAAACTTCAATATTGGCGCCTTTAATTACAAAATTTCTGACTTAGTTTAAGAAAATTTCTTTTTGGGGGGCAAATTAATTATGAATTACCCATATACGCATACGATTATATAAAATCAATATTTATATGTAAACATTTCGACGATAAAACAACTTTAAAGCAATTTTATCTGATGGTGACGTCATTGTTTGTAAGAACCAATAATATCGTTCTGCTCTTAAATTTGTAATATCAAGCATCGGAATCAAATAGCAGATGTATTTTCCTCAATATATTTCAACAAAAATTACTGAAATACCGATGAGTACAGCGACATGTTATTTTCAGCCTTCGGTCTATCAAACTTAAAACTCCAAACAGTGTTTGGTAAAGAGTCTTCATGTATTTAAGTAGACATCGGCAGTATCAGTGAGAGGCTAGTATATATGTAAAGTCTTCAGAATTTGTTCAGAATATCTTGTCGATATCCACTGTTACGTAAGGAATGTAAGTTACGTCTAAACAATGTTTAGAAGAACAAGGAGTGTTCAATGTGACTCTAAATACCGAAAATTTTACCCCTACCCAAGGAAAATGGTGCTTAAAAATCCCCAGAACATGTATGGCTACATATTTATATGAACAAAACATACTAATGTTTTACTTTCTTTTAAGAAAAAAAATGCATTTTATATATCGCAATATGCAATTTTAACGCCAAAAAATGGGTAAAATTGTATATTTTGGGCGATTTTCGTGAAAAATGGGATTTTTCAGCATTTCGAAATTTTGCAAAATTCAAAGTTTAATTGTTATATAACTGCCCATAAACCACACATATGATCTTATTTGTGATATACGGGAGTCTCTGTGTATTTTATTATTTTAAATATGTTATTGGACCTTTATATAATATTTAGCTTTTCAAGCTGATATTTTACTGGATGCTCTATTTCTATCTAGGTACACATGCTGAATAAACAATATAAAAAAGTTTAAGCATAATGCTTCTGTATTTTATGTAAAATTATATATAACTATCATTAATAAGTAACTAAAACTGTTATAAATGACAAAAGTTATTACGTCAAAGCGTCACCTCGCGCTCAGCTAAAAATTTATCCATACTCTATTGAAAAATCCTGGGGAGAACACTGAGTAAATGCACGTGATACAAAGTCTCTACAAAAAACATGGTAAAATCAAGCAAGGGAACAATGTTTTTATTGTTGTTCTTCATCTTGAAGTCATCACGAAGCCTTCAACAATGAACTTTGCTCATACCTCACAGTAAGTTCAAGACAGCCCCTAGCACCGGTGTGAGAGGAATTCGATTAACGCTACATCGTTATTGATGCAGGATTGTCAACAAACATCAATAAAACTTGCAAAATACTCTTACAATCAATGTCACCCGTTGCCCGACAAAAGCACTAGTGTCTTAAGCTAGTGGACAATCACAACATATAGCTGGAGGGACTAAGGTTAAAGTTTCTGTTAAGGTCACTATTGGATTTTGGTTGAGCAAATGGCAGCTTTTGAAGCATTCGATTCTGTTTTTGATCTTTCCGTAAGGCTTTAAACAACAAATGCTGGTCAGAACAATGCCACTGTACAGTAATCTTATACACCAGAGTATATTCAAAGTATGTTCGTGTGCCAAACGAAAAAAAAGCCATAAAACAAGAATATTAATCTTGTAGCAATATTTGATCTCATGGATAAATAATGGCCTTGGTGATCTTTTGACATTCAGAGTTCAAGGTCAAACATTCGTTTGGTTGTTGGCTGCTAACGTAATGTCACCAGAAGGTTATTCCTGGCATATTCAATGTCGTTCCCGAGAAAATGGTATGAAATAAGAATATCTGTGGCACAACCTTGAAACTTCGAGTTTCATGACCTTGGAATGGAATATCAAGGTCATGTAGTATATACCAAAATATAACAAAGGCTGTCAGAAAACAACATAGCTCGCCGGGGATTCCAGTAACCTCAATGCAAAATAAATTCGAAAGTAATAGAAAGCTTTCTTCACAAGAAAGTCTCATATCAAATATAAACACCCTATCACTACTGTATAGGGCTTTATATTCGCGGTACGAAATTTTCGTGGTTTTCAGTTTTGGAATTATTCGCAGGGTTTTATATTCGCGGAAATTTAGCTAAAATCATTAGGTTTATTAATATTCAAGGTTAAGTGAAATATTCGCGAATATAAATTTTCGCGAAAATCGTTTTAAACGCGAATAGCACAAAAATTAATACCCGCGAAATATTGCAACCATACAGTAAATTCTAGAAGAAAAAAATGCCCTCAGGGCAAGGTCAAGGTCAAAATGTCTACAAATATGGTACCTTTAGAAAGCTCTCATCAAAATAAAGTCTCATACCAAATATGAAACCCCTACCACTTAACAACTTAATTCTAGAAGCTAAGTTAAAGTTTTTTTTTAATTGCCCTCGGGGCAAGGTCAAGGTCAAAATGTCTACAAATATGGTACCACAAGAAAGCCCTCACCATAAGGAAGTTACACACAAAATATAAACACCCTACCACTAAAGGCCTACCTTCTAGAGGCAAGGATAAAGTTTTTTTTTACAAATTGCCCTCAGGGCAAGGTCAAGGTCACAATGTCTACAATTATGGTACCAGCAGAAAGCTCTCATCATAAGGAAGTTACATACCAAATATGAACACCCTACAACTAAAAGCCTACCTTCTAGAGGTAAGGTGGTTAAAGTTTTTAAAAAATTGCCCTAAGGGCAAGGTCAAGGTCAAAATGTCTACAAATATGGTACCTCTAGAAAGAACTTATCATAAGGAAGTTACATACCAAATATAAACACCCTACCGCTAAATATCTACCTTCTATAGGCAAGGTTGAAGTTTTTTAGAAATTGCCCTCAGGAAAAGGTCAAGGTCAAAATTTCTATAAGTATGGTACCAGAAGAAAGCTCTTATCATAAGGAAGTTACATACCAAATATGAACACCCTACCATTAAAAGCCTACCTTCTAGAGGCAAGGTTATAGTTTTTGAAAATTGCCCTCAGGGCAAGGTCAAGGTCAAAAACCAGAAGAAAGCTCAGATCATAAGGAAGTTACATACCAAATGTGAACACCCTACCACTAAAAGCATACCTTGAGGCAAGGTTAAAGTTTTTTTTTAAATTGCCCTAGGGGCAAGGTCAAGGTCAAAATGCCTACAAGTATAGTACCAGAAGAAAGCTCTCATCACAAGGAAGTCACATACCAAATATCAACATCCTAGCTATTCAGGTCTCAATTCCACAAGCCAGGTTAAAGTTTTGCTGACGCCGACGACGCCGACGCCGACACCGGGGGTATGACAATAGCTCTCCGGACATTCGTCCCGGTGAGCTAAAAAGCATGAACAGATACCCAACATCATTACAGTCTACCGAAGATGGGCTGAAATACAGTTGAATACAGATTTCGACCGGTTTTTGACACAAATTTGACCTTGGAAATTTTAGTTTTGTGACCTTGAGTTGGAAAATCAAGGTCATTTAGCATATGCTAAGCATTCTCATTTTAAAATGGACCAATAAACTCAATATCAATACTATCTGCTGAAGAGGGACTGAAATACACGTAAGAATTGTTATTTCAGGGTTTTCTGACAGAAATATGAAAATCACTATCTGAGTAAATTTCAAAATTATTTATTTTTTAAAATCGGAATATCACCATTTTTATTTTTTGATATTGTAAAGATAATATACTAACCTGGAAGCTCAGTAAGTTTAATGAATTTCTATAGACGCATTTTTTGTAATTAACACTTAAAATGGGCAAAATTGGCCATTTTTCCATTTTTCGGAAATTGTCGTTTTTAGTGATTTTTGTTGCAATGGTAACCAAATTTAGACTTAAGTCATTTCATTGCTTTTTGTTTCAAAGGTTACGTTGACCCATTATCTAATCATTGATATAGTAATAAAACCCCAGTTAATTCGTATTTTCTTTAACGGCTTACTTAGATTTCACTCGTTTTGGCCGTTTTGACAGCATGTTTGAAGCCATATTTGGCCATGATCGGTTGCCATAGCAACCACTGCTCAAAATTGAAAAACAAAACTTATTTTGTTGTCAGGATTACATATGACCTTTATATACAAAATTTCATTAAAATCTGAGACCCTACCTTTCCAACGATATGGCTGCAGATTCTTTGATTCTTACAGAGAATGGCTCTTAATACAATTATCATAAAAGAAAACCACATTGATACTTCTTGATTTCAAACCGCTAAGGACAAGATCCACAATAAAGCCAAAATATAGGGGGGTCATATATCAAACAAAGTGCGACAAATACACATTTAAACCGTTACTTTCTAACTGTGGTATCGAGCCAGTTGCAATAAAATTATCGTCTTGACCATTCTGGTGTTTCAGTAGATACATTTATATATACAGAAATAATTTGCATGTTCAGGATCAATTTCCTTTCGTGGTAGGACTATAAAACAAAGTTAAACTTTTCAATTTTAGTCAATACACAAGGAAGTTCCGGAGAAGAATGTAAAAGTAATTATGTATTTACAGTTGAGGCATGGTTGAACTTTGTATGTGTCAGTAAAGCAATATAGAATTTACATTTAGGGCAATTAATAATGAAATGGCACAAAATCAATGTCAAACATAACAGACAAAGTTTCCCTTCCTAGGGACACTTTCACCACTTTTATTCGAGTGGGAGAAGTTTGCAAAAAAACTTGCAGAGCAATTTGAATGGTTTAAACTTAGACCTGTTTATAATTTGTAAACCAAATCTTTAAACAGAAACTAAGAAGAGGCTAATACTGTATTTCAAAATTTAACCAATGAAGGTCATAACAAAATTACCGAACAGTTTTGTCAGGTGTCAAAATCTAAAGGGCAAAAGGCAAAGTCGGTGCAAAACCATCGGAAAAAATGTAAACCGCGTTGATTCTGACTAGTTACAGATAAAAAAGCCAAAGTATAAAATTATTCAGGGCTCAGTCATAAATTAATCTATGTTCCACGTGCACTTCGGTCATGTTCTAACCTAGGGGGAAGAGGGACGGTGTCTGAGATTTTTCTATCTGGCACTCGCCTTGGTGTTAGATGCGTAGATCCGCCCCTTGATATTATCCTAAAATTCCAACCCCACAACGAACAAGAGTCATGTTGAAACATATATTATGCACTAGCTTATCATCACCTACTGTGTGACATATCCAGGTCCAGAAAACTTACTTTAGCATATGCTTTTACGCAAATCATTTGTACTCGCAACTTAAAATAGTACAGATAAAGACACTTGGTCATGCAATTAAATCAATTAATAAATTATTTCCATTTTAGGTTTAAAACCAACTACAACAGATGATTTGGAAGAATGTCTGGTAAATCGTGGAATATTACAGAAGCAAGATAAACAGCAACCATTCTCTCTGTCGTTAGTATATTTTGATCATTTAATCAAGTGGCTGAAAAAATGGATGCGAAAATTGGGAATGTTACGGAAAAAAGATAACCGACATTCATATGCATTGGTGTTAGTATATTTTGATGAATTAGCTAACTATTCGCTTTCATTTATTGGAAATTTCACATTCTGATAATGGAACTTAGTGTGTTTTCTATCCTATCATTTCCCATACCAATACATGGTTTTGAATTGGATCCGTGTTTTTCAACTGTTGGTGTGTTCTGAGAAAGGGAGGGTTGAAAATCGTAATATTCATTCATTGAATTTTTATCATTTAGTATTTATTTCCATCTAATGAAATGGACAGGATAAATTTATCTTCTCCGAAGAGGTTTATACGGAAGCATATTCGGGCCACTTTTTTTTAGTTATTGCATTTAAACGCAATAAAAAATATTTTTTCAAAACAAGTGGCCCGAATATACTTCCGAAGGATTAAAATTAAAAGAATAGGAATTTTTGACATAATGAAAAAAGTTCTTTCTGCGTCTGCAAAAATATGTTTTTCCTAACTAAATTCTAATTTTTGTTGTAATTCTGTTTTTTTATCAATCAATCAAATGGTCAAACCATAAAATATCGTCAGTACGTACATTTCATGGTATAAAAGCAAAACCATTAAGCTTTTTCCAAGAACTCGCAATTTTTATATTTTTGGTCAACAAAACAACTTCAACAAATGAGACAAGCTGACATATTGACCGGGAGCTATCGAAATCGTGAAATTAAGGTACCAACTATTTTCCGACTGCAGTTTTGACTAAAAACTTGAAAATATTGTCATCCCTTAAAGTAGTTGGGGTGTCTAAAACTGAGCATCTATATTTTACGCATCCAAGCAAAAATTTAATAATTCAATAATAATGTTGTCTAAATGATTTTGTATGTCTTATACACAATAATTTAAATATCAATGAACAATAAGTATCAAGTTTGCTTGAATAATATTGCACATTTCCAAAAAAAAAAAATCAAAGGGACATAATACTGAAATACTATGGAATAGGTCAAATTTTCTCATTCTGTTAAAAAAATAAGGTAGTTGATCCATATTATTTATTGAATTTGTCAAAAGCATTTTATCAAAACAGATTTATTATAATTTTACCAACAAATCGATTTTTTTTTAATTTGGGGTCCCAGATTACTTTTTTCAGTTATCTCCCCTTTCCTAAAAAAATCTTATTCTTCATGTTTTTATCAGCTAAATTTCACGTCTTCACGGATTTGACATAACCGGATTCGACTCAACCCCGGATTGACTCACTGATAGTGTGACGGGTGCCGCTAGCGGAGCAGGACATGCTTACCCTTCCGGAGCACCTGATGTCACTCTCGGTTTTTATGGGAGTTCACACTATCAGTGGTTTTAGTTTTTTGTGTTGTTTTGTGTATCATACCGTAACATTTTAGTTTTGTTTTCGTCGGTGATGTTCGTGCTACTGATTTGTCCTGGTTAATGTTTTAATACTCAGGAGACTTACTACAGCTTTTTTTCAAATTTTTAACCTTGGTACTGTTTGAGGGTTAGAGAAGTAACAAGTACCAAGGATTTTTATTGGTTTTGTCTGAGGGTTAGAAAATGGCAATTCCAATCAGCTACATATCAGAACTTTCAAAACAATATATACCTCACTGATCGTGTGACGGGTGTCGCTAGTGGAGCAGGACATGCTTACCCTTCCGGAGCACCTGATGTCACTCCCGGTTTTCATGGGAGTTCACACTATGAGTGCCTTAGTTCTTAATGTTATCTTTTTATTTCCGTGCATTGTAGCTGTCTCACGTCCTTGTTTTGTCTTTGTTTTTATCTGTTACCGTTTCTGCCATGTCTTTGGACTTCGATTTTTGTAGTCATCGCTTCCCTTGTTCCTTCGGTATTCTACTGCCGTTGTTTCATGATACAACTTTTTCAAAAGGTCTGTGGGATATTTTTTTTTATTTCTTTAAATTAAAGTTCTCTATATAAAATTAATAATTTACAAAGCTAGGAAAAATTGTATGTCTGCTTATAGAAAAAATATGCCATTGAATTGTGGAAAAGGGCTATTTCTCATATAATTCTTTAAATATAGGGCGAAAAAAACAAATTTGGCTAATGTTTAGAACTCTGTATCTTTTTAGACTTAATCCCCTAATTTTTTGACTATTTTTATAGCATATTGTTCAAAGTTTCATTGTACAATTCTTTAGAAATATTCTATATCCGAAACCAAGACCTTAAGAAATTTCATCTATATACAAGCATATGTAATCTACAGCTATTTCGTCAACAA
>MJUU01027007.1:0-23631 GCA_002080025.1 Modiolus philippinarum | reverse complement strand
ATTGACAGTTACGTGGCTTTGACCTATATTTTACGCTTGAGTGACTTTTGTTAAATTTTGCATTTAAGTCCGTTTCTCATCGACTTGACATGCTATCCCAATGTTGTTGCATCAAAATAAACCAACTTGATGAGTACTATCCAAATCAAGGCCAATTTGGCCTACTTTTTTCCGCTTAAGTGACTTTTGGTATATTTTCTGCTTGAATGACTTTGTTAAATTTTTATACCCGATTGACTTGGGCTATCTCTTATGAAAAATTTGTCGGCGGGGCATACATGTCTTATAGACACATTCTCTAGTTTTATTTTAAGTTAGGTCTTAAATCAAATGTTCCAAAAATAAATTTATGTCATTTATCATCTATTCCTGATATCTGGCTTTGAAAATCAGCAAAAATTCAAAGATTGTTCAGCAATATTTACAAAGAATATATACACATGTATATATATATATGACACTTACATGAATTTAACAAGGGTCAAAACTCATGGTATTCGAACCTGTGCTTCTTCAGTGAATAATTAGATATTGATTTACAAAATTGTAAGGGATGGAATATAGTAGGATTTAAAGTCTCCTTGGAAAAAACTTTTAGACACATGGAGCAAAAAAAAATCCCTGTATTTAAAAGATAAAGACAAACTCAGTGCATATTTCAAATTTAAATCTACATTTGAAATTGAAAATTACATATCTATTCTACAGTATAATACCGGTAATCGTAAGGTTTTGGCCAAGTTTAGATTAAGTAACAATACCTTAAGAATTGAAACTGGTCAACATGAAAGAAAAATGAACAATCCGGGTAAAATTGAATCCATACCCAGAGTTGAAAGGCTCTGTTAGTACATTGTATTGTAATCTTAGCACTATTGACAATACTGAAGATGAGGTGCATTTTACTTTAGAATGCCCTCTATATCACATGTGTATCATGTATATGCAATCTTTCGTAATATTTTTTTACAAGATTTAATTATTAAATATCCAAGTTTAAATACACTTATTAGGTTGATCGACACTGATACACGGCACATTCAATTGGCGCATTTGCGAAACACGAATTGGATTTGGCATTGCCTTGATTTTCAAGCTGGAATATTCCTCTATTGGCCTTTTNGTTGTGATGTTATTATAGATTGAAGTACCCTTTCCTGGGAATTAGCTCCCCTTTCCCATAAATATTGTCTGTTTTGTAAACTTTTTAAAATATCTCTCTTGATCAAACGGTGACACATAGATTTTTTTCAACTCAACATAAAGATTAAGTATACAATCTCTGAAATTTAAAAAATGGAAAAAATCTGTCCGACAGTTTTCATATGAAAGCTAAATAAAAAGCATGTTCTCACAGTTCCCTATATATTCTTTGTAAATATTGTTGAAGAATACTCAGTTTGACCTGATTTTCAAAGTCCGATAACAGGAAAAGATGATCGGTGACATATCATTTTTATTTTATTTTTGGGACAAATGGACTAATACCTACAAAATATCTTAAAATAAAAAAAAACAAACCTGTCTGATATTTTTATTAGGACTTTAACCAGCTAAATTTATTTATTTGGAAAAAGAATAATGAAGACACAATTTTTTTCATCTCTCTCTGCCAATACATTGATAATATTTTTCAGATAAGGAGACAAAACAAAACAAAATTAATTTGATCAAGACTTATTTGGGTATATACCTCTTCAGTAGTTTCATTGTTCATATAATAGAAAAAAGAGGGGAAACAAGGAATGTGTCAAAGAGACAACGACCCAAACATGCCAAAGGGGAGTAATAACAGATCAAAGCCACCATAAGATCTTCAATGAACAGTGAGGAATCCCCACACCCAACAGCAGGTCCATTAGGCCAAAATTGAAATATCCTAAATTCTCGTCACGATGCTCCAATTTTTTTCACCTGCCTGAATAAAATTTATTCTCAGTTTTGGTCAATTTGGGTATATTTCTTTTAATATGACAGCATTTCACACAAAAGAAAATATAAAGTACAATTTGCCCGCCGGGACGCTTCAAATTTTTAGTGGATAAGAATCTAGGAATTATTTCATTATGGTCCTAGACACTGTATTTTATAGACCCCATCAGTGGAAAAGTTCAAATGTACCCATTGTAGACAAAAATATAAAAAAAAATGCTCCTGTTTGTCAGAACCCCCCCCCCCCATCACCTAAAATATAGCAAGTGACCCTCTGGGAGTACACATTGTTTTGTGTTTTGAATGGATCTCGATAAGGTTTAAGCAGTGTTGGCCTCAGCTTATGTAAGGTAAGGATATGTTTTGTGTGAAGCGGGAAACGCTGAAAAAAAACCATGTGAACCGGGAATGGGGATATTGTTCAAAATAATAGAATGAAAAAGATAACAGGAAACACTTACAATGGCAGAAAACCAGTTAGAAACAACATGAACAAGGAACTGCACAAGAAAAAACCCACAATAAAAATACAAATGACAAACGTAAACAACCATAGGAACTTAGGACAGCCGGACTTGGTAAAGGCACTAGCAAAAGCCAGCAGTAGAGTTAAACCGGTTTATGGGTACCCAAGAGTCTTTGTAAATATTGATGTGCACTTTTAAAGATTTTCCTACATCTTATTTCCTGCTTATTTTTCTAAGCGGATCCATGGCCAGCTTCCTGCATTTTACCCACTATAATAGTGACTATTATAAAACATGTAAAAGGGGGGGGGGGATCAAATCTTTTTTTCGGGCATCTTTAAGCTTAGGAATTCAGGATTTATATAATTTAAGCCCAGGATGCATGGGATCGATATTTCATTTTTGGATTAGTGTCTATCCAAAGGATAGAATTCTATCCTATGTTACGACCCATGTTGACCAACCTCATGCAAGCAAACATTAGTGATCATACCCATGCTAAAAGAATCCTTTTCAGGAAACCTCTATCACATCTTTCTGATCTGACTGTCAATAGTCTATTTTCATTGAACATTAATTTGATTGCCCGAACTTTTCAACACTTAAATGGTGCCCGAATTCGTTAATTAATCACCGAATGAATTTCCCATTCATAAAATTTTGTGTGTAGATGTATGAATATGGAAGACCGATGTCTTTGCGTAAACGTACTTCCCTGAGCCGTCAATGAAACGATGTAGCTGTTTTGAAATAAATCATAAAAGAACAACGCATTGGAAATAAAAAAATCAAATTCATTAGCCGTCGAGAACAACGGTCCATTATTTACAATCTACGGAAGACGTAATGTTTGTTTACATTTTTAGTTATCAATGAATGGAAAAGTACGGCTGTCCCACGTTGGCTGTTCCATTATACTTGTTGCGATTGTCATTTAGTGTCTTCTCCGAGGTCCGCGTTCGGTATACATGTAATGGCCGACCCATCGGTAAATACAAAGTATTACCTGGAAACAGTTGTCAAGGTGTATATTCCGAAACAGACGATATTTTGCAACGATCTGGGTTGGAATTGACTAAATTCGAAATAGGATCAGACAGGGGTGTTGATCTGTTGATTGCCGTTCGTCCAAAAATGTTCAGTCCGGGGTGCCGTTGATCGATCAGAGTTTGGTCAAACAAAACTTGAGATAATGTCATATGAGAATGTATATCATAGCGCGAATTGAGATGCATTGTTGCACAAAGGACTTGGCACAGATCATCGTTTTCATGTCTTCGTGTGTTTCTTGGACGAATTATTATCTCCATAAAGAGCAGGGTATTGCTGCTCATGTCTTGTCAGCTTTTGCGTCTTGTCAGCATTCACACATCTTTCATTCAGGTCTTTTCTTTAGACTTTAGAATTAAATTTCAAACTGTACTTGATCAAGATGGTGCTGTCATTGTTTAGTCTATGTTGAGTGTACAGCAGGGAACCCATAATATGTAATAGGTTTCTGGTATAAAATCAAAATTCTTTGAATATTTGTCTCTAATGGTTTGATTGCCATTGATTGGATGGTGTGATCAAATGAAGATGGCCACCAGTAAATACTTGCTGACTGTCAGAAAGGCATGTTAATTTTTTATGCCCCCGCGATGAAAAGTCTGGAGGCATATTGTTTTACCCTTGTCCGTCCGTCCGTCCGTACGAATGAAAAACACACCTATTCATGTTTTTTTTAGAAAGTTTGCAAACAAATTCCAACTACTTTAAAGGAATCTAACTTACAATAAGTAGATGTGCACACACATATCTTTTGGAATATTCAAAATGGCCGCCGTTGCCATGGAAACTGAAAAAAGGCGGGAAAATTCAAAGTGCTTCAAATTTGATGAATCTTTACAAGAAGGATGCCTAGCACCCATAGAAATGATTTTGGGTCTCAGAATTTTCAAAATGGCTGCCGTTGCTATGGAAACTGGAAAAAGGCGGGAAAATTCAAAGTGCCTCAGAATGGATGAAACTTCACAGAAAGATTACCTAGCACCCATAGAATTGATTTTCTGGCTCAGAACTTCCCTTTTATGTATTTTGGAAAAAGGAGAGGCATATCATTGTGTCCATACTTGTTTTAGAAAGAAAAAAAATCATTTATTCCCAAGTATTGTAAAATTTAGAATAAGAAATATCCTCGGAGTTTAATTGTAGAATCAGAACAATTTTGCTATTGACCAAATTATATAAAACTATAAAACATTTATACGATATTGACAATTTAAACGTTTTACAATAAAGGATGTAGAGTAAATGCACATGAGGCAAAGTCTCTACAAATACGATATCTTACTCATTTGTTTGGAGACCAACTGTTATTATATTAATATAAAACATAATGTAAAATTTTCTAAAAGAGGTCTCTAGACTTACTCGAAGTGCATCTTTTCTACTGAATGTTTCTGGCAGTGTGGAGCATGAATCCAAAATATTCAAGTATATTTTAGGGGATTATTAGGGGAGTTGAACATTATACGATTGTTGAGGACATGGTTTTGAAAGCATCAGCTGGTTTAAATATGATGCGAAGGGCTTTATATTTGTTTTGCAAAAAGTATTTGTCATCTATTCGGTCGTTATTGGAATACGCTAATTCTGTATGGGATAATATTTTGGCTTACATTAATGAAATTTTAGAAAATATCCAACTCGAAGCGGAAGGAATTGCTACGAGTGGGACCAAATTAATATCAAGACGTAATATACATAAATTAATCTAATTTTGTAAGATGTTTCATAAATTGACACCAGATTATCTCAGTTGTTTAGTCGCGGACTGTGTCCGTGATATATATAGTTATAACACCAGTAACGCTGATCATGTTCGAAATGTTACCACTACCAGAACCGCCCATTCTCTCTAAGTGTCATTAAGTTATGGAATAAACTTTCTGTTGAATTAAGGAATACTTCATTGAGTAATTACTAAAAATATTTAATGATTCCTCCACGATTTAATAATATAGGTTGTCGTAAAGTTTAAATACTTCATAGTAAATTATGACTTGAGTGCAGTGCTTTGAACAATCATCTTTTCCGAAAATATCTGTTTTTTCTCCTCGTTGTTCTAGTGGGTCAACAGAAAACCCCTTCTCATTATTTTCTAAAGTGTCCTAAGTAGAGAATAGCAAGGATTGAAAACTTTCAGTTGTTAGATTATCGACCGACACAAAACTTGTTGTTTGACAATGAAAAAACATTAAAAATGTCCATGAATATATAATAAAAACTAAAAGATTTTGTTAAATGCCTTATGTCTATGCATATCTACGGAAGCCCATATAGGACCTATCAAAAATATTTTTGAATTCGTTATAACGAATTCTGGAATTTGTTATAACGAATTTTATTTGTGATAACAAATTTTTGAATTCGTAATTGCGAATTCTGGAATTTGTTATAACGAATTTAATTCGTTATAACAAATTCAAGAATTCGTTATAACAAATTCGAGAATCCATTATAACGAATTGTAGAATTTGTTATTAGAAATTCTAAAGAAAATTGTTTTAACGAATTATTGAATTTGTGAGAACAGATTGAAAATACTGAAATCACAAATTTCTGAATTCGTTATAACAAATTTTGAAATCTGTGATATCAAATTGTAAAATCTGTTGATACGAATTCGTAAATTTGTAATCTATGGCAAGCAAGAGTCACAAAAAATTGAGAAAACTGGTGTCTCGTCGAGATATGAAGTTTCTATCTATCAAAATACCCATCATTTCTGGCTATTCCTTCATGTAAGAGATCATGAAATGTCAAGTGCAGAATTTAAGAGTAAAAATGCGTAGAACTGCAGAGAATCAAAGAGAATCTCTTGGCAAGTTGGATATAGTAGGACAAAGAATTGCGGAAAATCTCCTATGTAGTCTAATACAAAGGTTTCTCAGTAGAGAATGGCGAAGAATCTTTCAGCAGTCGAATACTTAGGAAAAGCTTTATGGTGAATAGCAGACAATCCCATGCAGTTTATTATTAAAGAAAAACTTTGTGTAGATTGTGGAAAATCTTTCAGTAGTCTAATACTTAGGAAAAAGTTTGCGGAGAATTGCGGAGAATATTTCAGTAGTCTAATACAAAGGACAAATAGCGGAGAACTGTGAACAATCTTTCAGTAGTCTTTGCTTAAAAGTTTGCAGAGAATCTTTCAGTAGTCTTCTACTAATTAAGTAGTTTGTAGAAAATTGCACAGAATCTTTCAGTAGTATAATACTTAGGAAAAAGTCTGCGGAGAATTGCGGAGAATCTTTCATTAGTCTAATACTTAGGAAAAAATGGCGGAGAATTGTGAACAATCTTTCAGTAGTCTATGCTTAAAAAATGGCGGAGAATTGAAGACAATCTGTCAGTACTCTAATACTTAGGAAAAAGATGGCGGAGAATTGCGCAGAATCTTTCAGTAGTCTAATACTTGGGAAAAAATTGCGGAAAATTGCGGAGAATCTTTCAGTAGTCTATGCTTAGAAAAAAGTTTGCGGAGAATTGCGAAGAATCTTTTAGTAGTCTTATACTTAGAAAAAGTTTGCGGAGAATCTTTCAGTAGTCAAAGACTTAGGAAATAGTTTGCGGAGAATCTTCCATCGAATCGAGGAGAATCTTTTGGTAGTCTAATTCTTAGGAAAAAGTTTGTGGAGAATTGCGGAGAATCTTTCAGTAGTCTTCTACTTAGGAAAAAGTTTGCGGAGAATCTTTCGGAATTCCAATACATAGGAAAAAGTTTGTAGAGAATTGCGCAGAATCTTTCAGTACTCAAAGACTTAGGACTTAGGAAATAGTTGCGGAGAATTGCGCAGAATCTTTCAGCAGTCTAATAGTTATGAAAAAGTTTGCGGAGAATCTTTCAGTAATCTTCTACTCAGGAAAAGTTTGCGGAGAATTGCGGAGAATCTTTCAGTAGTCTGATACTTAGTAAAAACTTTGCGGAGAAATGCAGAGAATCTTTCAGTAGTCAAAGACTTAGGAAAAGTATTGCGGAATATTGCGGAGAATCCTTCAGTCTTCTACTACTTAGGAAAAAGTTTGCAGAGAATTAGAGAAATCTTCTTAGCAGTCTAAACTTAGGGAAAAGTTAGCAGAGAATTGCGGATAATCTTTCATGAGTCAAATTTAGGAAAAAGTATGCAGAGAATTGCGGATAATCTCCCAAGCAGTCTAATACTTAGGGAAAAGTCAGCAGGGAAATGCTGAAAATCTCCCAAGCAGTCTGATACTTAGGCGAAAGGTCAGCTGAGAGTTTCGTAGCGTCTTTCAGTAGTTTTGAATGCGGTCCTCAAGGTCACCGGTAAGTAGACGACATTTTTGGGGGTCTGGATGATCTTCATCCCCGGATCGACCTCGGGAAAAAGCTTTAGATTGTGGACTGATGGGTGCCGTTGACGTAACTGTCGTGAATGATATCGCTATTCACGAGGATACTTTTGATGCTGATGATATCGACAATATGCTCACCCTCTGCGTATCCGTTTGTGCTCTGGTCGAAGATATACGCCCAGCGATCGAATCCAAGCACCGTATTTAGGCTATTGGGCACATCGAAATCCACTTGGTAGCTTCTGGCAAGGGTAGGTGTGCTCTCAGAGTCGCTCGATTGGCATCGAGAAGGATCTTGGCTTTGTGTTTGCTAAGCCGCATTTGCGTTGGATCTCATCGTTGATATCGTCGATGCCGTAGGAGTCGATGCTCAGGGTGATGAGAAATCAGTGGGTGCAATCGACTTGGGAGTAGCGGAAGGAATTATTTCCGGTATGGATATTTGGGATGGAGTAGTAAATTCAAAAATCTGTTATAACGAATTCAAAAATTTGTTATAACGAGTTAAATTCGTCATAACAAATTCCAGAATTCGTTATAACGAATTCAAAAATTTTTTTGATAGGTCCTATATGGGCTTCCGTACATATCTAATGTTTAGTAGTATTCTAAATAATATTTTATATTTTGTTTTCAATCCGTTAAATTTATTTAAAACTGACGATGGATTCATATATGCTTTAAGCCTGTTTCCAAATCATGTTTTGTGTAATGTACTTTTTAAGTTAAATCCTTACATTTAATTTGCGAAAGGGGCGAAGCTTAAAATATGAATGAACAAAATTTACTTGAAATTAATGTACAGTTGGTAGCTCACCCAACTCATATAAGGTCAATGTGTTTAGAGGGTGTAATAAGGTAATATATCATGGACATTTTTTTCTAAACGTTGTTGGACGTTACATGTAGAAAGCGTGCTATTTCTGTCCCCTGGTTTGCACTTTTTACACAGTTAAGAGAAATATGTTTTTACCTGATCAGGTGACCCTACTTTTTATTTTTTTATTCCAAAGTATATGAGTTTCGGAATATTATGTACAATTTTCAACAAAATATTCTGTACCAATTTTTGTACTGTAGTGGTTTGTCCTACTTAGGGAAGGGTAAATATGGCGGGAAATTACTTTTTGGCCAAGGGCGTACAGTTGCAATATATTTAATCAATACAAAATCGTATTCTCGAATTCCGTAGAACCTGTTCTGTCATTAACAGCCATTATATTTGGAACTGTACGGTTTTATGGAGACTGATGGGCTGAACAGTGAATCTATAACATTACCGTAAAGCGCAAACTTTATGACGTCATAGGTCGAAAAAAGGTAGGTGACCCCATTTTTATTTTCTTCAATACATTGTTTTTATGCTATAAATAATAAATGTTGTATAAATACTTATTTCGATAAAATACAAATTACTCCGGTTCTGTTTCCTTGCCGATAACCAAATTATTTATCAGAGCAAATGCATATTGTATTGATAAAATTGGGTCTAAAGCCAACTGCAGTTTCCTAATTTCCTGAAATATAAAATTCCCTCCGAGTGGTTTCTTGTTGCTTTTAGCCAAATTCTAACCACGACAGGAACAGTTTTTGAATACTGTTCTGTTTCTGTTAAAGTAGGAATTTTATTTGGGGACTAATAGGGCCTGTAAGTCTCGTATAGTTTTGGAACTTCCGTGACCTAAAATTGTACCCGGAAGTTACATTTTAAACAAAGAAATATGACGTTTCAAACAAAAATTTGATCATCACAATCCTCAGACGTCATGTTTTGGCGGGAAACGTTTTCGAAATGCCTTTTTATCATGGATTCTCGTGAGTCACATGACGAGACTTACAGACCCTATATTTGTAATGCACAAATTTCTCTTAAGCTGTTTGAGGGCCTTCAACTTTGCCTACAGACAAGACCTTTACATATTGCTTTATTTTTATTCCGGAAAATCTGCTGTTGCATTCTACATTGTCCTTGACATGGGCATTTGAAAAATATAAATTTGACTTATTTTAGAAAGGGTCGACTTTAAATTAAAAAAAGTCTTAAACAGTCACCATTAATTTCTTTCACTAGACATACAAATACACAAACTACATGTACCTTTAGATCAAAAGAGAAAGCATTTCGTTTTTTTCTTTATGAGTTTCAAAATTACATTCAGTTCACTACAAGTCTCGGTCATTTGTAGTGGTGCTTTTATATAAGCATTCATGCTTGTACTCAAGCCTTAAGACAGTTTGGTTATATATTCCTGTCACAAATTTTGATATGCTGTTCAAATGATTATAAAAGATATTCGAAGTGACTTAGTAAAAAGTTAACTGAAATGCTCGAATAATAAAATAACGAAGTTACTGTAATTTAGTTTCTGCATATGGCCATTTCGACAACTTATGTTCTTTCAGTGCGGATAAAATCTAAAATATTTGGAAGACCATAAACTCGAAGATGTTTAAATATAGAATAATGGAAGTTTTGTTTTTGATACAAGAAATATTGGCACACAATAATGGACGAGCCCCTTGTGGGGGAGTCCATTATTGGAGCCAATATTTCTTGTATCAAAAACAAAACTTCTATTATTCTTTTTATCGGTAATTAACTAAATCATTTAACAGAACACATTTTGAAAATGAATGTTAATTTTCAACAAATTGTGAAATTTACTAGTATTGATTAGCAAAAAAATTTCTGCGATCCAGTAAGAGTCTCTATAGATGTATATTTCTTTGTTTCATTGATTCTGATTGACAAAGTAGGTGTGGTCTAAAATACTTTTTGCCAATATTTTTTCGTATTCGGGCAGTAGCAAATACTGAAAAATATTTGCTTCGTGAGATCAAAGGAAACTCATACAAATTACCGATAAAAACTGATAGAGAACAAATAACCAAAAATGATCTAAATAGAAAGCCAAAATCAGCTAAGGACAGAGCTTTGCATGAGGGAGATACTCCTTAGTTTTTAACAAACTTAATTAACAATTTAAATATTGCAAGTTTCCAGATAACATTTGTTTTTGTATCAGCACCAAGTATTAACTACTAGGCTGGTGAATACCCACGGGGACTAACAGTCCACCAGCAGTGGCATCGACCCAGTGGTAATAAATAACAAAATACTGACTTTACTGTTATTTATGAATTAACGAGATCTACAACAACCATCTGTAGCAAAATGTCTTCAAAACCAATGTTTCATACCGAAATTGTGACACCTTTTTGAAGAAGTTGAAGGTGTATATTAGCCAAGAATATACTATAAAGTATTTACTCATAATCGAGATATTATTTTTGAAATAAAGGGTGTACTGTATTGGAAATTGAGTAAAGGATGGTCACTCCTCAAGTTTATTATATCAAGGATTTAAAATTACTATTTTTATTTGTTAGAATATGGATCATACATCATTTTAAGCAAAACATATTGATATGTCAGTGTGGCCGTTTTTGAGATTAAGACGTCTGAACTTTTCTAGACTTTGCATTCACTAATTTGCATTTAGGTAATCAACCTTTGAAATGTGATGAAGGAATATCAAGAATTTCATCAAATTTTGTCGGAAGTCTATTGAAGATGTATGCCATCATAATTTGAAAAGAAAAGTGTGGGTCAGTGTGCAAAATTCGCTGATGCATCATAATGGATAAAAATAAGAGAATTCCGAAAGTCAGAGACAGTTTCAAAAACTTGAGGAGTGACCATCCTTGAAGGAGTTTTGCTTAACATATTTTGTACCTGTTCTTGATAGTGCAACATATAACAATGTAAAAAAACAATGGCAGTAGGTTACCGAAGGTACAAAGGATCTGGTTATTATGAAAATCAAAGTCTCTAGCACATGTTTATGTTCCAGACCATACGCGTATTTTGACCGTACGCGTACGGTCCGGACCGTATGCGTATACTCATATGGTCCGACCGTATGATTATACGTGTACGTTCTGCTACGAGCTGGCCCATACGAGTATATTTAGACCATATGAGTACAAAGAAAAAGGCCAGTCATTCGTTATTCAGACAAAGAAGTAAGTTACAGTCAAAACTAATAGCACTAACTACCACTGAAAACCGTCTTATTAGAATTGAGAATAAACTATTAATACAACTGAAATGAAATTATAGAAGCAGTGAAATAAAAAAAATATTTTCACATTTTCACACAAATTTTAAAGGTGATACATAAAATTCATTTTTACACTGACAAATTTTGTTCCTAGACAGGGGGTATTCCTTTTTGGAACACAGTGTAATTTCTGCTGTTTTATTTATTCAGCCGCCCCTTTACGAGATTTTGAGATTTGCACCCTTTTTGGGATAATTTGGAAAAATGTTGCTGTTCCTTAGAGGTGGTATCCAAAGATTTTTTTCTCAGGATTTTCAGACAAGAAGACCATATATTTTATTTCAATTAACATTCCATTTATTTTGTTTACGAAACTCCAGTTTTTTTTATTATTTGATCTCAAAAAACTTTCAGTTAATAAGTCAATTTTATTACGGCATTTCAAAACGTAATTACGGTAAAGTAAATTCTTATTTTTTTCCCTACATTTTCGTTGAAATAACGATTTTTAGAAAAACGTCTTTGTACTTAATTCATCAAATGATATTGTATACAGTATATTAATTTTTTTTATATATTATCCAAGAACATGCAAGACTTTGAAATAGCCAGACCGTACGCGTACGGTCCGACCGTATGGGTATTTTGAAAAAAAATACTCGTATGGTCCGGACCGCGTATGGTCTGGAAGATTTATATACATTGCAAAAACGACGAGAATAAAGAAAACATAGACTTGAGAAAGCCACAAAGCACGGAAATAAAAACGCAACGTTCAAAGCTAAGGTGCACATATAGTGTGCCATAAAAAACAAGAGTGATATCAGGTGCTCCGAAAAGGTAAGGATATACTACTTTAAGTTTAATGAAAATTATAGGTACAATATTTGTTTTGATATTTAAGAAAAAAAATTCAGTTGCATTGTTGTCAATGAATGTGTTACATTGCCTACTTAGATTATATTTTACTACTTTTGTTAAATTTTACCACCAACACATTAAAAATCCTACGTAACTGAAAACTGGTATTTAAATTGTTTATTTGTCAAGATTTTTTTAAAACCAGTTTGGAAATTGTATTCTATCAAATATTTGGAGGTCCTCGCAAAGCCTAGGTGAATCTCCTTACCACTTAGGCTGACACGTATGTCAACTGTGATTGAGGGTCGCTTTGTTTTCTGTATACAATCGTACATCAGAGGTTTAACATAATAAAATCGTATATCAAAGGTCTAACATAATAAAGTCTTGCCTTGTCTTTTTCATTTTACATATTACGTATGTTTATATTGAACATCCATGTCCGCAGATAATGAAGTTGAAGCGTTTGAGGAGTGGTATACTTCTGCCATATGCACAATATTATGACGTATTTCCATTGATTCAACGTCGATTTCACTATTATTTTTGTTCTGTAATCGATTACTTTTTGTTTCTTCGTGTGTTATTACGACGGTGTCCATCCCAAGGTTCAACGTAGCTTGCTCTATCTTTTTCTTTTAACTGTAAATTATTTGCGTTTCCATGCAAATCACTGGCATTTCTGGTCTTTGAGGAAATCTTATGTTTCTTCTGTTAAAACCATCTGCAAGACATTTTTACTAGTATATTGAAGTATAATTCCCCTTTTGTGAACGTATTAGTCCAAACACTTGTACAGAGCTTGAAAATGTTCAAACTAAAGGATAAAGAAGTATCTGCTATCTTTTTATCCTCAGATACTCGTTTATAACAGTAGAAATGGTACTTTGTGAAAAAGATGACAAGCGCAGTAAGTAACATTATTAATAAATGGCAGTGAATAGTTTTAATTGCTGAAAAAAAATATGCAAAAGGCATTGCTTCATCCCAATGCATTAATTATTCCTTGATTTGATTTTGATTGACTCTTTTGAGATTCTACCTGAATTTGCTACAATTGCAACTTCAGTTTTTGTTATTATTATTTTTTTATTTGACTTAATGTGTTACTTGGACGATAGTATACCGTGCAGAGATACAAATTTCACTCAGTGCCATTGATGTTACCGAACATTTTACTCTTCCTTTTCATATTAAATGCACTCCGAATTTAATTTTGATCTGCACCGTACTTATGTGATGTCTTTGTCTGTTAGTCTTTCCGATTGTCATTGTCTTAAAATTTCACTCAGTGTCTTTGATGTTACCGGACATTTTACTCTTCCTTTTCATATTAAATGCACTCTGAATTTAATTTTGATCTGCACCGTACTTATGTGATGTCTTTGTCTGTTAGTCTTTCCGATTTTCATTGTCTTTAAGGTTACATAATACTAGATGACGTGCCGCTAAGAGTAGTTATCGCGCCTGACGTTAATCGACGGCAATGAATGCGTTAACAAGTTGCTTTTTTAGAAAAAAAAAGCAATGGCTTAACCGGAGAACATCTTTATTTAAATTTATCAGCTCACTCATAAGTTCTGGTGTAGCTTGCAGGTTTACTTTCCTATAGACCTTGCTAATTATTGGGATCAAGATTTTTTTTTATCAAAAAGGAACTAATTAAAGTCCCCAGCTGTTCGACTAGAAATTAAAGATCTCCAATCAGTCCACAGGTCATCCAAGTCGGAAACATATATTCCTTCATCTCTGTTCAAGTTAAATTATTAAAATGTTCATTATAAGAAACTTTTTTGACACTATATTATTGTTTGTCCTGTGGTTTTCGACATCATTGAATTATTGAGTAATGTTAGTTAAGCATAATTTGTAATCCGTTTCAGGACAGCAATAAAAAAATTCGCAGCACCAATACATAAAATATAAATGAACGTTTATGCTAAATCCAGAATCATATTGCTGGGATCTACAACGGTGGGACTGCAAAGAAACGTTATTTAAATCTGAATAGAGAAAAATCGGATAGAGAAGAAGCACTTCGTATTAAAATTAAGAATTTGAGTTGGTCCCATTCTTTCCTTATAGGGTCGATTTAATAAATTTGTCTCCCTAACTTTTAAAAGTTGTGATGCTGTGACTAATTCATTGTTTGTTTCTTTATCTTTGACTGACAGTTACTTTTTTAAAAAAATGACAAAATGCTACACTGTGTATGAATATTTGTATGTTTAATTTCAAAATGACATTTCAAGATAAAGAACAACAATAAAAGCGTTGCTCCATTGTTTTATTTTACCATAAATTTGTGGAGACTTTGTCTCATGTACATTTACTCCATATCGCTTCATTGCTTATTGTTTCTTTGTTTTACACAGATGCTGACAAAAGATATTTACGTCACAAACCGTGAATTGGGACAGGTTTATTAAATTGGTTCTATTTTCTAAATTGAAAAAATATCAAATGCCTACGTCAAAACAACCAATGAGGCATGGACCATTGGATTTTTAGGGAGTGGCTTGGTTTTTGTTTTAATTTCTGGCCCTAAATTTTGTTGGCCTAAATTTTGCGACCAGCACCTTGGTTGAAAAAATAAGCTGATCTGTGTTTCATCCTGTCCATTAAAAAGCCTTGCTCAACAAATTTTCTTTTCATATTGTATATGGGTAAAAAATAATCTGGCCTGCGAAGCGGCCAAAAAAAATAATAAATGAATAAAATAAATTGAAACCACAGGCCATCACCGGCAATCAAATGTTCCAATCTAAATGGCTCTTATAAAGTAAATTTTCGACAGCAGTTTGTCATTTTAAAAGAGTAACAAAAAGAACTAGACACATCTAAATAGTACCAAAAGCTTGAGTCAAGAATGTCCAGAGAAATCAAAAGAAACATATTATATTTAAATTTGATTCAAAAAGATAATCAGGTATTTAAAAAAAATTATGGTATTTTGACCCCCTATCCTTTTGCTCCAAAGAGACTGCATGATGGTAACGGATATAAACAAATAATTACTGAATATGCTATCTGTATTTTGTTAGGGAGTTTCTTTATAAAATGCACCATATAATCTTTTTATATGCAAATACACAAAGAGTCCCCCTCTGGCACCTCATTCTGAAACGGGTTGGATAATAAAGCCCAAAACAAAAATAAAATCCTAATTCCGACGTTTTGCATTTCCGCAAATTGGCATTACGTTTCCGGAAAAAAGATATTACGTTTCCGGAAAAAACAGTTTACCTTTCCGGAAAAAATATAAATTACATTTCCAGAAAAAAAAATTACGTTTCCGCAAAAGAAATATCTTAGCATTGTAAAATATTTTGCGACTTTATATCTACAATTTTAAGCTTATAAAATTAAAAAAATTAAAGGCTACCGCTACATGGTCCAATAAATTTTGAAAGGGAATCCTTTTTTCTCTATCTTTGAACACGTGACATTCGCAATATTTTTTGTGCAAAAGTATCAAAAACATGAAACACGTACAATCATAGCCCACAAATATTTATTGTTTTGATACTTTTCTCAGAATTTTGATTTTGTGGATCAAAAAGGAAAACATATCTAACCATTATATGTTAACCTAAATTCTGGGGTGAATTAACACATTCAAAATTTTAACTGGATTTATTAGTGAAGTCTTATTAAAACTAATCCCAATAGTGTGGATCCACCCAGTACATTCATGCACAACTTTGGCGATCATATGGGCCAATGTCATCGAAGGTGTCTTAGGACTAAGATATGTCCTAAGACCATCTTATGACAAATCTTAGTCATATTAAAGTGGGTTCATCGAACATTTCCTAACTTAGGATACATCTCAAAATTTATCCCAACTTTAGGACTGCCATGGAGGTGTCTTAAGTCTGTCTTAACTTATAGAATTGACCAAATTGTTTGTTTTTCTCCGTGAAAATGTAACTTAATTGTATGTAACCCATGCAACATACCTAGTTCTGCATTTTACGGTTCAAATCTGTTACGTTCAAAGATTTTGATTTACGCATGAGATTTTCTTTCGTCATTGTTCGTTCTGTTGGATTGACTATTTATAATCATCTCACCTGTTTATTTCTCTTTATAAGCATATCGATTTCAATGAAAACTATCAGATTAAAGTGTTTAAAACCAAAAACAAAAACACGTATATTTTTCATAAATTGCATTTTTATATATCAGTAAAATGCTGCTATACATGTTGCTAAATCTAATTGCTGCAGTTAATTGTTTAATATTCATAAACGATCTCATTAATTTTGTAAGATATTTTTGAAATAACATCTGTCCATTCCTGCCATTAAAATGCCACTAAAAATTTGTTTTCCCAATTTAATAAATGATAAAAACAGCACTTAAGGCCAAAGTTAGGACATCTTTACTAAGATGGTCTTAGGACAGCTTCGATGTGAACCCTAAGATATGTCATAAAACAGTCCTAAGATGGTCCTAATTTTCGTCTTAAGATATGTCTTAGGAGAAATTTTAGGAAACTTTCGATGACACGGCCCATTTTTGTTAAATTTATTTAGCCATTTTAAATCATATTGAAATAGTAATGAAAGCTATCTGATTAACCTGGTAAATTTTCAGAAACGAAATGCATGAAAATTTCCGGAAACGTAAGCTTTTTATTTGCGGAAACGTAATAATTAACATTTGAAAAATTTGCGGAAAAGTGATGCGCTCCTCAATTCAACAGTCTTGTAAAGAAACATACTATTTTATGATGATCCGACCTGCTCCATATCAATTAAGCGCATAATGCAATCGCAAAACATTTTTTGGTATGAAAACTGAAGCCTTGCATCATTCACCACCCTTTGCTTAAAGTATAAACCAAAAAAAATCTTTGCAAGAAAGACTGAAATTATGCATCAAAAATATCAAAATGAATAAAAACAATTACAATTATTTAAATTCGAGTTTGATCAATACCAACAGAATATTCTGCTGAAGTGAAATATCCAGGTAAATCTTGGAATTTGATTGGTTACCTTGACAGGGGATATGAAACCGTATCCCCGTGGTAACAAAATCACAATTTTTTTACACGCTTTTAATAGAAACATTATAGCACTTCTAGCAGAATATTAAAGTTAATCGGGCTTCACAGGGGATACGGGTTCATATTCCCTGTCTGTGCCCTATATCCCCTTCGCCTGACGGCTCAGGGGATATAAAACACAGACAGGGAATATGAACCGGTATCTCCTGTGAAGATTCCCGAATAACATATAATATCTGAGTAAAAATTATAAATCAAATTATTTTGAAGAAAAAAATCAAGGATTATACATCTTATGATTTTTACATATTCATGTTTTATTTTTAAATATTTAAATACAATAACATAAAAATTACAATTACTTATTTTGCTTTAAAACGAATATTTATCATTATTATTTAATTATATTGCTATAACATATAATTTTATTATATATAAACCATTTTATTTTTTACAGTATTTTTATATTTAGAGGATAAAACAATTACAACATTATGGCCAATCTTTGATAAGTAGCATTGTACATAAATATATATTTAATGAACCTTGATTAATAGATAAGTGCAATTAGCCAATGACTATATATTACAGGTGAATCAGATTCATTTAATTTCCAAGCTCTAGATAAGTCTCAAGAGGACAGTTAATTCCTTATCAGTTCAAGTACTTTCCGTATTTGATTCTTTCCTTCTCAAGTTACCCATGTGCAAGAAGAATTAATGACAGATAAAGTATGGCTGAACCGTGTTTGGTTCAGCCAATAAATTTTTACATGTTATGATCATTCCTAAACTTTTTCATTTAAACATATTTCTATTATGTATAATTATAAACAAAAAGAGTGAAATTGAGTAGATGAATATTATTATTATACTAGTAACAAAGAGAGAGTATCATCATGCACAACTTGGGCAAAATTATGAAGATAAGGAGCCTAGTCTACTGGCATAACACTGTCGGACTACGAAAGAAAAAAAAATAATAATCACTGTTTATTCATACACAATGTAGCATTTGTTCAACTTTTTAAAAAGGAACTCTCAGTTATTGATATAAATCACATCCTTTGACCATGTCCAGAAGCTAAGACGGGGGCACATTTAACGAGATTTTTTTGTTTTTGTTTTTGTTTGTTTGTTTTGTTTGTTTGCTTGTTTGTTTGTTTGTTTTTTTTTGTTTGTTTTTTGTTTGTTTTCGTTTTTGTTTGTTTTTTGTTCGTTTGCTTGTTTGTTTGTTTTTTTTTTGTTGTTTTTTTTTGTTTTTGTTTTTTGTTTTGCTTCGTTTTGTTTGTTTATTTGTTTTGTCTAACATTAGTTAAGAGTTGTTATCTGGCGAATGCTAAGTTGCACCTAAATATTAATCGATAGTTCGTTTCTATATGGGGGTATGTCGAGAATTTATCCTTTCAATGGGCCAGGAAATCCAAACCTGTCATTCAAACTTTTACGGGACGCCAGGATCGGCTTGTTTATTAGGGATCAACCTTTAACGGGATCCGGGATTTGCAATAATTTATTGTCATTCTTTCGGAGCTCGGGATTGAAAATTATATTCTTGGGAATTAGGAATATGAGACTTTTTGCCGGGTTGCACAGAGTGCAAATCTTGGTTATAGGTGAATGTCGGGCGGGCGGGTGGTCGTCGGGAGGGGGAAAATGGGATACACATTTTGTGAAATCAACTCCTACAGTTTTCAACCTAGATCTTTGAAACTTCACTGAATGTTTCTACATATATTGAAAATATGCACCTGACTTTACGGAACCCTCCATGAAGTGGGGCTTAGTCGAGTAGAGTAGCAAATCAATGTTGGTTGATTCAGAACATGCCGGTAAACGCGGCACCTGTCATGGACCAATTGTCTGAGAGGGTTATCTTTTAAAAAATCGCATGCATGGGTCTAGTCCTAGATGCAAATAGTTCACTCAGTCAATAAGAGGGTGTTCAAGTCCATTTAAAATTAAAATGCGGGGAAATACTGGCCGTTTAGACTTTCCAATTAAACATTTTAATGTATCTTGAAAACTTGAGCTTGGCACTCGTTGGACGGTCATTATTTCTAACAAATTATATCATAAGTTGTAAAGTTATCCTCCATGAATTTTATGCCAGTTCATGATAAATTGTTCTGGCGGTAGTGCGCATGAAATTGTCAAGCTTTATTTAGAAATTGTCACTTCTCCAGTTAATTCTAGTTCGTCTATTGAGCAAAGCCATCGAGACATGAATGTCAGGCGCAGACCAAAGCAATTTGAAAAAAGGGGGGGGGGTGTAATTGGAAATAAAAGGAACGGAGCGAGGCGCAAAAAAAATTCTGGTATTTGTTAGTAAAACACCAAGATGTTCATTAAAAAATACATGATTGTCCAAAAGAAAGGTTGGTTTCAAATCCCCGGTACCCCCTTGCATCCGCCAATGAATGCAGCGTTGCTCGACATCTAGCAAGCGAATTCCGCTCAAGCACGTGATAGGGGACGTCTTGAGTTACTATTTGGTTCTTGTGTTTGCTCATTGTCCATGGCATCATGGTGACCTCAAGATGAAGAACAGCAACAAGAGCGTTGTTACATTGCCTAACCTTACCATGTGCATGTATTTGAAGGGATTTTGTCCCATGTTTATTTATATCATATCTTTCAGGTCATGCCTACCTTTCCGGAGCACCCGATAACACTCCACCTTTTACGGGGTTCACACTGTTGGTGCTTTAGATTTGTTGCGATTGTATTCTTTTTTGTTTGTTTCGTCTTCGTCTTTTATAATCTCTGTCTGTAAGTGAACTTTGTATTGTCATGTTTTCTGGATTTATGATTTTTTTTTGCTGCTTCGGTTTCATTTGAAAATTTATTCATTTGTTCGGTCAGAATTTCCAATCCATGCAAATATCTGTCTTCTACCAAACAATTTAGTAATCTATTGATAGATAGTCTATTAATGTTGTGAATGTAAAAAGCAGATTTGATTTCGTGGGGGTTTTAGAAATTTTCCAAATGTTAAAATAGCTGTTTCTGAAAAAACGAATGCAAATAAGATGAATAACAAAATACCGAAGTTACTGTTAATTTATTTTCTGCATATGCGCATTTCGACAACTTATGTCTCATCAGTACAGATAAAACCAAAACATTTGGAAGTCCATTAACCAAAAAACATGTTAAAGCTGATAGAGAACAAATAGCCAAAAGGATCTAAATAGAAAAGACAAAATTCAGCTAAGGACAGAGCTATGCATGAAGAAGATACTCCTTAGTTTTAAACAAAGTTTTGTAAAATTTAGATATTACACGATTCAATACAATTGGTTTCTGACCTTGGTCATATAAATTTCAAACACGTTATTTGACACATATCTTTTATCATATGACTAGACACCTCTCGTATACTAAAGCTGATTTAAGTAGTTTAACATCAAATTTACCGACGCCAATTTATCTTTTAACCATTCAATGTAACGTCATTTATTAACGTCAAGCAGTTTACAATTTTTTAGGCGTTTTAGCCGCGTTATTATTGCTGCAACTCAAAAATAAGGATGGTGTCTTATGTTTTTCTATATATGTATGGATTCAGGGTTTTGAGCTTTACAATGTGTTAGTTTTTAGTCAACATTCGTATATCCTGACATATAGTAACGTCGCAAAAACTAAAGTTTCAGACAAAAGTTCTATATTTTCTCTATTTGTCTTTGTAAATTTGACGCCAAAATCTATATTTTTGGTTAGGGTTTAATGGAAAAATCAAGCATGGTAACCCGTATTTTTTAAATCATATACCGATGTATCTTACATAAATGCAACAGTTTGCAAAATTAAGGAATATTGGAACATGTACCGTTTGGTATCGTATTATTGTATTACCTTAAATAATACGAACAACTGTTCGAGTCGAATCAGTGAATAACGACTCAGCATCACAAATCGCCCATATAAAGACTCCGATGTTAATTTTTTTCACACATGTCGAATACTAGTAATATATCACAGATTAAAACATTTGTTGAAACTTGCATTAAATCAAAATATCACGTAAGTACTAGTTGTTGTCTCTTTCTTAGCGAAATACATTCTTAACATATTGTACGTTGTTTATGTGAAACTTAACACTTTGCATGTAAAAAAGATGATTTATTCAATTACACTCACGCATTTTCGACTTAAATCAATAAATATAAGCAATAACGTGATGTGCAGGAAAGGAAAGAAACAAGATCAAAAGCATTTAAGGTATCTCAGTGGAATTATTCCGCCATTTTTGTCTAATACTTGTTCATTTGGGTTTCATTCATTTAGGGAGTACGAGTGTCAGAAATTTTGTTATTAGAATTCAAATACTGGCCGTTTGTTTTGTAGAGCTTTGCTAATAGAACAACATAAGAAAAAAATTTGAAATTCCATGTTAGAATTTTTTAGATAAAAGACGTCGACATTTTGGCGGGAAACAGTTCTCTCTAGAGTTTTCCTTCAATTTCCATTAGCTGTTTATATGCCTTAAAATACAATGTATATGAAAATATAATTGGAATTTGATAAAATTTTATACATTGGCTTTTAAATGCATTTTAAAGTGACATATGGCAATGAAAATATGATACATGTGCAAAGAAAATTTACCCTGTTTAAATGGATAAAACCCGAGGATATCAAATGCTTCTGAAATCGGACACTCGTACTCCCTTTAGAAATTTTACATAATTATGCAGTAAAGGAAAGTTGGTTTTCTCATGAATATTCATTATAATATTCAAGATGGCTTCCTCCACAACCACTGAACTCGCTCAGCTACTCTTTTTTTTTGCTGTACACGGATTATTTGGTTACTAATATGTTAT
Source organism: Modiolus philippinarum (assembly GCA_002080025.1). NCBI lineage: Eukaryota > Metazoa > Mollusca > Bivalvia > Mytilida > Modiolidae > Modiolus > Modiolus philippinarum. Next base: position 1,107 of record MJUU01027007.1, on the reverse strand, counting down.
ATTACCCACCTCCCCCACCGACTATTTTTTCGTACCTCAAAAATAGTCGGTAGTGGAGTTGGGTAATATAACATATTAGTATTGTGTTTAAAAAAAAAACAGCCGGAGGTGTTAAAAAGTTACACAGAAAAAAGTTATAAAAAATTTTAATTACCCGGGAGTACACCGAATGGAAAAAAGTTATTTTGGAAAAGTGAGAAAAAAAATATCCGGTAGGTCAGCGAAGAAAAGAATTTTTATTATTTAAAAATGGTGCTTACAAATTTAACAAATAAATTAGCAGATGAATTACATCGCAGAGTTGTAAGTGTTTTTCCTAAAAGACGTGTTTATGTCAATTCAATAGATCAAACATGGGCAGTTGATTTAGTAGATATGCAAAATATTCAAAACAAAATAAACATTATAAATATTTATTGGCGGTTATAGATGTATTTAGTAAATATGGTTGGTTAATTCCATTAAAAAATAAAACAGGAGTGACTGTAAGTGAAGCATTTAAAACATTATTTAAAGAAAGAAAACCAATGTACATTTGGTCAGATAAAGGATCAGAATTTTATAATCGGCAAGTAAAAGAATTGTTAAAAGATAATAACATAAAATTATATTCAACTGAAAATGAAGAAAAATCTAGTGTAGTTGAACGCTGGATACGAACGATGAAACAACATATGTATAGATATTTTACAGCCTCTGGAACATTTAAATATTATGATGTATTGGACAGATTAGTTAAAAATTATAATAATACAGTTCATTCTTCAATTAAAATGACACCGATTGAAGCAAGTAAATTAAAAAATCAATCAAGAGTGCATAAAAATTTATATCCAGAAAAAGATTTAATCCAGTCAAAAAAACCTGAATTCAAAGTAGGAGATAGAGTAAGAATAACAAAAAAGAAAGGTCATTTTGAAAAGGGTTATACTACTCGTTGGACAAAAGAAATATTTGTAATTGAAAAAGTTTTAAATACAAACCCTATTACTTATAAAATAAAAGATTTAAAAGGAGAAAAAATTATAGGTTCTTTCTATAGTCAAGAATAACAGATGGCTCAGTTTTAAATTTTTATCATATTTCTTTTTTTAAAAAATGACAGAA
>MJUU01027004.1:109795-128721 GCA_002080025.1 Modiolus philippinarum | reverse complement strand
ACAAAACTCAGGCCGAGTTCGAATATGGGTTCAGAGGACCAAGGGGTTCTGGAGTTATGCCCCTTGATACTTCGAAATTTTGTGAAACGTGGCGGGGTATCATGTAATCCACCATTACTATTTTTACACTATTATTTTGGACAAGAATATGTCGTATTTGTATAATATATGCTTGAAGACAAACTTTAGAAAGAAAAATGCTAGCCATTAGTGCCAAAAATACTAGTGTTAAAGAATTATTTATCAAATTATTACTTTTAAGCAGCTTTCATACATATTTCAATTTATGGTCTTCCAATTTTTGGGGTTTCGTCTGCACTAAAAAACCATGAATTGTTAAAAAAAATACAATTTTGATATAATTTTTGTATTTTTTTATTTGGTGTTTCCATGATAAATTTGAAATTTTAAATTTGCAAATCAAAAAGCGTGAAGTCAGAAGTCCCAGTGAAAAAGTACAATAAAAAATAACAGGGCAAATTTCCGTTGGTTTTTATGGACTGCCATACTGGTATTTGTTATATATCTTAGAAATGGCTATCAGTCTGTCTGTGGACAAAATTAATTTCGAATCGAAGAACATGAAGAACAAGCATTTTGTTTCATTGTTTGGTTTTTTTTTACCATGCCTTTGAAGAGACTTTGTCTCATTTGCATTTACTCCATATCCTTCCAAAGTCGGAAAATTACTCAGACCCTTTGTCTTTATAATCAAATTTCACAATTTCACACTGTTAGTGCTTTAGTTTTTTGTGTTGTATATGTAACGTTCGTGTGTTTTGTGGGCATGTGGTGTCTTTGGTCTTCCGTCTTTTGGTGTTCTTGCTTTTGCCTTGTCTCTGGACTTTGATTTGTGTAATCTTGTGCTTTGTTCCTTCGGTATTCTACTGCCGTTGTTTTTCACCTTACCCTTTCTATCCACANTTCAGTTCAACACCTTGATTTTAATTCAAATGTTAAATGCTAGTTTTAACAGAATGGAACATTTATACTGCATGTATGTTATGGAAATCTTACGCTATATCCCAATATAAATATCTAGTAAATACATCCAAAGACAAAATCTAATATTTCCAGCCCCTTTTCTGAATGTGTCAGTTAAATTTGATGCTTTCGAAATTCAATGACTTATTTATTGATTATCAGGAGATGCTTACTCTACCGGTGCACCTGATCTCACTTATGGTTTTTATTGGGTCCGTGTTGTTCATTTTTGTATGTGTGTGTGTGTCTTCATTTTCTTTTCTGTGCCGTACTCATGTTATGTCTTTGTTGCTTTGTTTTTCCGATGTTGCCATTGTCCTTGGATTGTTCGTTTTAGACTGACGATTCAGTTCTCACTTACTTTATTCTCTGTTAGATATTCTCACTGTTTTTGTTCATTCAAACTATCCACAAAAATATGCAGATTATAAACGATACAGCGCTTTATTTATAACAGTGACCATGTTCTGTTATTGAGAATATGGACGACAGCATAATGACAAATTCTATATGGTCGAAATATTTTTTATACTGATATAGTATGAATGAAACAGTACTAAAAGACCTCCTAAGGAGTTAATTAAATCATAATTAGCATTGTTTTTAAATCATGTGTTTCTTTTTATCAGAAGGCATCTAGATAAGGATCCAAGTGCGGATAAATTTGACTCTATGATCTCAATTTAAAATATATAATAAATTTATAGAAATATTATACATCTTACTTGTTTCATGCGTATTTATAAAATCTTGTCTGTACACAATAGGTGTATAGAAGTTTAGATAAAAATCGTTTCTTGATATATCTATATGATACATGCTTTAAGTCAATAATTGTTGTTATAGAATGAAGAATTATATTCAAAAACTGTCGTTTAATTCAATTTAGTAAAATATTAAAACTAGGATACATCATTTCAATAGCCAGGTATGTTTTATTAGTCTGAAATAAAAAAAAAATATATATATATATATATATTAAGTACTGTATAGTATAAATGGCTTAAGCGTTCAAAAACAATCAATGATTTTTTTTCTCTTTGCTGAATTTCATGTTGTCTAATCACGTTTTGTCTGATGTACATTTACTCCATATCCCTTCATTGCTTTTTAGTGAGAAATTTGTTATAATATTCAAATCAAGACGAATTTAAAAACAAAATGCATATCATATGTCGTTTTAACTAGGTCTATTTTTGAACTACTATTAAATGTTTATAGCCAGAAAATTATAAGATATTTGCTCTTTACTAATGAATAAACAATACTAATTAATGCCTTGTTCATGACCCAAAACAATTAACTACTCATTCACTTAATGATAACATAACTAGTATCTTATTTTCTTAATGAAAAGCAAACAGTTTTATATAAAGTTGTCCTGGAACCTTCATTAATGTCCATCAGATTTTTCTTCTGTTTGTTTTATCCATTGGCAAGCATTATAATACTTATCCAACTGACTTCCTATTTATACCAGGGTTAGGTTTTGCCATCAATTTGCAATCATCGTCCGTTGTAAATTCTTCCTTCCAATAACGTCTTGAAAAACTGAATGGATTTAGCCCAAACTCGGTATAGCTTGATACTAATAGGTTTACTTTGAGGCAGATCTGTCACACACCACTGCGGCCTGCATGGAATTGAACCTATGAAAAATCATACAAAGATTTTATTCCAGAGAACCAATTACTGGACTTAAACCAAATATGGCATGGATAGCACTGATGAGATACCTATCCGTCTTCCACTATTGCTGCAACTCAATATAACATTGGAACCTATAGAAAAACATACCAAGAGATCGAACCAGTGAATTAATTTAAACCAAACATGACAGGAATGACACTTATCAAGTGTTGACCAAGTGTTTTTACTTTTGTCATCTGTCATCCATAATGGATGCAATCGGGAAACGGATCCCATGGAAATTTCACATTTACATCTTCTACAGAAGAAAAATTGTGTAGGGACGGGTAGATATAAAGGAATAGATGTATCAGATAGAATCTGTATTATGAGTGAAAATAATGATAATGAGGATGAGAAACATATTATCATGAAGTGCACATTATATGATGATTTAAGAGAGACAATATTTTTAGATGCTTGTAATGTATGTCCAGACTTTAATACCTTAACAGTTGATGAAAAATCTTTGTTTTTATTTAGAAGTGATAATTTGGTATATAAATTTGTCCAAACCTGCTATGATATTTTAACTCGGCGTAGAAATTTTCTATATAAATGATCAAGTGATTTTAAATAATCATACAGTATCAATTGGATCTAGTTATAGTGTAGTGAAGGTTTTAAAGATTAAATCGAAGTACTAGTAGTATTCCTTTTTTAATAATAAATATTAAATAATAATAGGAATATAATATATAAGAAGTTTTACTTCATATTTCTACTTGATTTTTAGCAGTTTTTTAAAAATCCTATGAAAGTTTTTTAAACTGTATATACATTTTATAGTCTCTCATAACTATGTATAGAGTGGTTCTTACATTATTTAAAGTTTTTTTTTGTTTTTTTTTTTTTTTTTTTTTTTTTTTTTCATGTGCACTAAGTCATTGTGTACTTTTAACCATTAAATGTATATGTTTTAAATGTGAAATGATATGTAATGAAGTGAGACTTGGATAAACTATTTTTTGTTGTTTTTGTGGGGATTTTTATTAAAACATTTCATGAATGATATTTATTATGTGCTGTCCAAGTGTGTATACTTTGGTGCCAAACCGTCATCCAATATGGCTGCCAGTTTAAATTTTTTTAACATAATTTGAAAATGAGACCCTTTTATTAAGCCTTCAATTAACATATTGTTGTATTTTACTGTTTATGTTGGACATGGTCCAGGTGAGCGATACAGGCTATTTATAGCCTCTTGCTTAGCTTAATTTCAATTTAGTTGGCACCAGAGGCATGTTAACAAATGTTTGATTATATGATATTTATTCTGTCACATTCTCTCATTTAAAACATTTCCTGTAATAATTACATAAAAAATCTAAAGAACTTGGGTTTCTCATATTTTTATATCACATGTATCTTAAAAGGAGATCAACAGTTTATCAATATTTACTCATAAATGTTTCTTTTTCAATTCTCTAACTAAAATCAATTTATTCTAAAATCTCTGTATTTTCAATTTAACGAGTAAACGTCTTTCACACTGGAGATTGAAGTTTTCGTAACATTTGTTCAAAAAAGCTTTATTATGGAGTTTGGATGGGTATTTATCCTTTAAGTCTCTCAAAAGTTCGAGAAGAAGGGATGTTGGTCTCATTTACAACAATTTTTTGGTTGACAATTGGATTTTGATTACAGCAATATGTATTTCCTTTGTTTTAAGGGGAATCCTTGTCCAAATCGTTTTTTTTTTTTTTTGGAAGTGGGTCTGAAATTGACTTTAAATATTAATTAAATACCAAAATACCAAAGAAAAGATCCATTTCGATAACATATGTCTCCTAAGTGCATATTAAATCAAACCATTCGGAAGACTATAAACACAGAAAGATGTATAAATCTGATAGAAAACAAAACCAATATGGTCGAATGCATTCGGTAGATACTCCTTACTTCCTTACTTTTCAACAAAATGTACAAGAATTGTTTCAGAAATAGTTCTTTTCATGCTAAGAGATGAACAGTTGCTCATTTTGAGTAAAAAACATCCACCCTCGATGTGTGTCAAAGCGTATTTTTTCTTTGTAAATCTGAACAGTTGCTCACTTGGCGTTAAAAACCGATCGAATTCGATAGAAAGGATATTTGTGGAAGAAAGTGTTCTTTCCGTGAAATAGGTGAACATTTGCTTACTTGGCGTTAAAAGCCAATCACCAACGAATTCATTACTCTTATTGAATCTACATTTCTGTATGTCAGAACTAAGACATGAAATGCAGATGGATTATTGAGTTTGCCTTCAAAATCTGTTTTGCCATCAATTTATTTGCAGTACCTATATATAACTTTTCTCCAAAGCGAGACATTTTGTACATATCGTAATATCATTTGTCTATACAGCTAATCTCGTTCTAACTTTTATTGCCAGGTCAAACTTATTGTCTATCGCTAACCGACAGTTTCAAACAGGCAGATGCAGTGTTTCCAAAATGGTAAACACGTTGATCGATGTGTTTCGACCTACGGTCATTTAATTAATGGAATTTGATTATCTTTAGGTCATATTGTCTAATTCTATGCTATACTTGTAGGCATGAGATTGAAATGTCTGCCGTTTCCATTCTGTAAATGTATTTCTACGTAATGCGTTGGAGTGTCTGAATGTATATTCATAAAAGCATTATGGAAATGACCCTAAAACGAATATTTATTAAGCAGGCTTGTATACGCTGGATGGCATTTCTCTGTTGTTTGTATATTGGTTAGACAAGTTATTGGATATAATGATGCAAAATCTGGAAGTTTTAAAAGATATATTGAGTATTTTTCTAGTTAGAAAGAAAATAAACAGATTAAGCCTTCGCTTAGATAGGATTCTCTTCTCATATACCTTATATATTATTTCATTTAAGTCATTAAAAACGAGAAGAAAAGCTTTTAAATCGTTTGCCCCCCCCCCCTTGCCAAGAAAAGCTTCGGACAATTTGTTTGAATCCTGTCTATGCGACTGTTAGTTTATCCGCATAGAGTTTAAACGGTTTAAAATATTTTTGTCTGCACAACTCCTGTAGGTTTTTGCTAGAATTTTATTTTGCATATTAGAAGTAACAAGTCTCTACAAATACATGGTAAAACAAAGAAATGGAACAACACTTTTTTATGCTCTTCATCTTGAGGTCATCATGAGACCTTCAACAATGAGCCTTGCTCATACCTCATAGTAAGTTCACGACGGCCCTTAGCACCGCTTTGACTGGAATTCATTGCTAATTGTCGAGCAACGCTATCCATGCATATCGCCATCCAATGCGCATATTCAGAAAATAAATTAACAGTAACTTCGGTATTTTCTTATTTATTACCACTTGGGCGATGCCTCTGCCGGTGGACTGTTAGTCCCGAGGGTATTCACCAACCCAGTAGTCAGTACTTCGGTGCTGACCCGTAAACCGATTTTATTGAAATTTGCATTATCTAAATTTTGCAAAATTTTGTTTAAAAATAAGAAATAACTAAATACCGAAGTTACTGTGAATTTAGTTTTTGCATATGCGCATTTCGAAAATTTATGTCTCTTCAGTGCAGATAAAATCAAAACGTTTGGAAGACCATAAACTCAAAGGTGTTAAAAAAATTGAGAGAGATCAAATGACCCCAATAAGATCTAAATGTAAAACCAAAATCAGCTAAGGACAGAGCTTTGCATGAGGGAGATACTCCTTAGTTTTCAACAAAATTTACAAAAATTTAGATATTGTAAGGTTCCAAATAAAATCGGCTTTGGGGTCAGCACCGAAGTACTGACTACTGGGCTGGTGATTACCCTCGGGGACTAACAGTCCACCAGCAGAGGCATCGACCCAGTGGTAACAAATAACTAAATACAGAAGTTGTATCTCCCTCATAGAAAAAATGAAAGGATATGGAGTGAATTTACATGTGACAAAAACGCACGATACATAAAAAACTCCATTTTATCAAGGACAGGGCTTTTATTCCTGTCTACATCTTGATGTCGCCTGAGGGTCTTCAACCAGAGTTGAACAATATTCGTCCCCCCTTTATGCATAGCTATGACCTTTATGGAATTTTGGCTTTTCTGTTTAGATCATTTTAGTTATTTGTTCTCCATCAGCTTTTATCAGCTTAACGGACTTCCAAATGTTTTCGTATGATCTGCACCGAAGAGACAGAAGTTGTCCAAATTGTCTACAGAAACAAAATTGACAATAACTTCGGTATTTATATAGATCGACGTCTCTGTTGGTGGAATTGAAGTCCCCGAGGGTACTTTACAACTCAGTAGTCAGTGTACTTCGGGGATGGTGCAAAAACCCGATTTCATTTGGAAATTGAATTTCAGTGTTTTGGAAAATTTTGTTTTGAAAACTAAGATATGCACAGATCTGTCTTTAGACGATTTCAGGTCTGCATTTGGATCATACAGGTCATGTGTTCTCCAACATTTTTTTTTTGAAAACATCTTTCGGTTTATAGTCTTCAACAAGTTTTTATTTGATCTCCACCATGCAATGAAGAGACTAAAGATTGTGGGAATTGCCATATGCAGAAACTAAATTTACAGTACCTAAATGCTTAGCATTTGTTTAATTTTTGTTCACCTTGATTAGGGTCTTTACTTGGGATTTTAGTTCTTCCGGTGACTTTAAATATTTTTTCCGCGTCATGAAAAAATATGAAAACATTATGACAATCTTTGAAAAGAAATAGTTTCCCTTAGACTGTGAAGTGATCATACTTTAGGGTTAACCAGAATTTGAATCCTCCAAACTTCCGTCTGGGTGTGTTATACGTGGGAACAATTAACTATATCTGCAAGCTATTTTAGTCGGTATCAGACTATATTAAGTCAAGAATGAGCTCTAAACAAACATGCATATTTTTCTCCTCAACAAAAAAAACTACGATCAATAAGGACTTATCTTTGATCCTTCTCAAAAGTATCGAATATAAAAAAGATTAGGAAACCTTATTTATGTGAATAAAATATAAATTTCTGGAAACATTACAATAATTATACAACACTGATTTCCCAAAAGAGGAATACATATTGTTCATGTATTCCAAAGACGCAAATGTTGTTATTCATAAATCATTTAAAAGTGTATTCATTGGAAAGACACGTTTTTAATCCGGCTTTGTTTTGAAAAGAATCAAGACTTAATGAAGATGAAACGGAGGATGATGGGTAAAAAGAGATAGTAGCATATGAAATGGTCAAGAATACAATTGTTCCTTCTATAAATCATTGAGGTTCATCTGACAGCTGTATACTTTAGGAAACAAATATATTTCATAGGCAGAAGATTTGGCGAGATTGAAAAGCTGGATTGAAAAGCCAGACAAAATAAACACTTCAGTTCAATGCAGAGTCCGACTAATTTAACAGGATTTTTTTTCCTTGTCTAATTGAAATTATGGTCAGTTCGATTCCTGTATTGATTTAGTGAACCCATATAATGCTGCTTTAAGCTAAATTTTCGAAAGAATCCCTAATGTTAATTTCATTTGTGCCTGTTTTAGTCGCATCGAAATGTACCTATATAAATTAAGGTTGATTAAGTTCAAAATAAAAAAAAAACAACCAACATTGCAACCAATTTGATTTTTTATGAATATGTATTTAAACAAAGTATATATTACATGTATCGGTACAGAAAAAAATCCAAGCCCAAAATAATTAACTAGGGAAAAGAGTTTAATATATTGAACAAAAGGAACCCCCATCGGGGCACATGTATGCAAGTAAAATAAAACAGACACAGAAGCCGTGCGAAGGGTTTGCACAAAAAAAACAATGTCATGAAGCCCAATTTGTCCAAAGTAACATCTTTAACGTAGAAAGTAACGACTGGTCGTAAGTACTTTGGTAAAACGACGTTCAAAGCTGTAAACAAACAGTCTAATTGAACATATTCTGAACAACACATGTCGTTTGTGGTGGACTGTNNNTGGAACCTTACAATATCTAAATTTTTGTAAATTTTGTTGAAAACTAAGGAGTATCTCCCTCATGCAAATCTCTGTCCTTAGCTGATTTTGGCTTTACATTTAGATCATATTGGTTATTTGTTCTCTATCAGTTTTTAAACATCTTTGAGATTATGGTCTTCCAAGAGTTTAGATATTATCTGCACTGAAGAGACATAAGTTGTCGAAATGCGCATATGCAGAAATTAAATTCACAGTAACTTCGGTATTTAGTTATTTGTAGGGTCATTACTAAAGCTAGGCTGAAGATATTCCTGAGGACTTATACTACTCAAGAACGTTATTAAAACACTTCGCCAATTTGTTCTACACAGAATATAAATAATATAAACCATAGATTTTTTACAACTATTCAAAATTATTGATAATCAATTCGGTAAAATTCTTTGAAGCTGACAATGTTAAATAGCCGTAACTTCTGTTTTGGTTATAAAAATAAAAATTCCTATTTTAGTAAATTATTATTGATGTCTTTAAAAGACATAATCATCCTATTCTTTACACAACCTATTATCGGTAAATTAATCGAAGAAAACATCAGGCATCTAGAAAGACATTTCCGGACGTTTTATCGCTTATTTATAGCCAATGATAAAATAGAAATAAAGTACACTCTTGAGCGATAAAGTTCAAAGTTCATTGGCCCAACATTTGGTATATGTAAATCCGATCGGAACAGAAAGGTCTATATTTTAAGCCTGGGACCTGTTTAATGAACGTGTCCTAAGATAAGATATATCTTAAGATGGTCTTAAGACGCATCTTTGTCCTAAGATATGTCTTAAGATGGTCTTACAGTCATTTTATGGTTACATTGACCAGACTAATTAGAAGTCTGTTTGAATCACTGCAAAACTGCCTGCTTGACTGATAATTAACAATTATTATCTTTTGTCATCTTGTTTAACCTTTAGAAATTTATTTAGTAACACTTCATAAAGCACAANGGATACTTTCATTAAACAGGTCCCTGATTGTTATGCAAACATGCATAGTGCTATATATTTGTCGTTTGGGTGTGGTGTTTATAAAATTGTGTTGTGACAAACAATAACACCCAGTCTGCTACTTCTATAATACTCCGAGGATTCTCCAAGTTAGACATTGGTGTATATTTGTCGTTTGGGTGACGTGTTTATAAAATTGTGTTGTGACAAACAATAATACTCAGTCTGCTATTTCTATCATACTCCGAGGATTCTCCAAGTTAGACATTGCAGCGTTTTGGGTATCCTTGGTCACATATATTGCGAGAATTTGAGAGTATCATCTTTCCTTTTAGAATGTTCACCATTGTATTTTCCTTTACAGTATTTTAATATTTCAAGAACCGTTACATATTGAAATGCATGTACTGATCATAAGGCTTCAAGGTTTTGGATCTGAATATTTCCTCGCAGTCTCATTTACATTTATTACTCTTTCAGTTAAGGGAAATGATGTTTTTTATTGAACAGTGATGTCGTTTACATAGTTTTTACTTTTAAAGGCATGTTCAGATGATGCAATCTTGAAGGCAGATGAATTAATTTACAATAATATGTTTCCGTTAGACTTCCAACACTGGGTGTTGGTTTTTCAGTGCTCCTTGTTGTTGAACCATTTTTTGCACATTATTGTGTGAAATCTTTATTTTGATTTGCCTCATTCGCGCATAGACATTTTTAGATATACCGCATGTCTGCATTTCATGTAATATCGTTCAATATATGGCCAACAGTGGATCTAGTCTATAAAAAGGGTTCCAGCCTACATCTGCCTAAATTTTCAGCGAAATTTAAAATGTCAAACAGAGGGTTTAGGGAGGTCGGAATCACTTTTCCTGGTCCCCATAAAGGGATAAAGGTGTATAACGTATTAAACAAAAATGACAACATGAATTTTGTACTCAATATGGTAAATAAAGACACTACTAAAAGTGTATAACAAAATCTATTAATAACTACAAATATAACTCAACTTGCATTCAAAACAGTTAATTTTAGTACTCGTTTCAATGAGTAAAAATAATTAATCAAAACAGATTTTAAAAATGAAAATTTCATCTACAATAAAGCCTGAAATTATTAAATCGGGAAAAAAATACTGGTAAACAAAGAACAAAAAGCACAATGACACGAACAAACATTTAAAATAAAAAGCGCTAAGAATACACTAAAAAGTAAAAAAAAATAATTAAGTGTATATTTTATTTTATGTTTTCTTTTTTCATTGAAATTTCATAAATATTCATTGTATAGAGGGTTATTCACTTTTTCAAATGGAAAACATGGGTTAGCTCTACAAAAGTGCCTTTTCACAACAGAGGTCTTTGACTTTGAATAAAAAAAATAGAAGATAGGCTAGAAACTTTGAATTACATGAATTTTTAAAGTAAAATATATACTATATATTAATGAAAGCTGAGATTTAGTTCTGTAAAATATCCTATGTTGCTGATCAGTACTGTAAATTTAAAGCATCACCCTGTAATCGAAAGCTATATTTTTATATAGCTTAGATGGCCTGGTGGTATAGTTTGCTGGACGAAGTGCAGGTGGTGTTACTGCAGATGTCACAAAAGTCTGGGCTGATTTTCATGCACTATACATACATGTATAAGTATTTAATTGTGCATATGGAATGCAATTACCTATTAATACTGCTTTGATATTTGAACAATACATATTTCAAAATAACCCATCATAATAAACGGCATGTCAAAAATAATTAACGTCGAAATTATTACTTTTTATTTCAGTTAATAGAGCATTAAGAGAGAATGGGTGCAAATTCAACAACAGTAATAACATCACATTAGAACGTATACCATTTGTAATTATCTCATGAAATAAATCAAGGCGATAATGAACAATATCAACAACATCTAACTTAATACGATTCTCATTGAAAACACTTGCTGGTTCGTATTGATTGGCGGATAAAATTATATATGATATTTAAATATGTCTTCTGTAATACCGGTGGCACAAGCCAATGAGAAGGGGCGTATCGATTCAACTGAACATCTGCTGAGAGAGATACCAATTGCATTCGCAGATCCAAACGAGCGAAATGTCAAACTCACTAAAGCTGTACGGATCTCCGATGACAAAAATGAAAATGATATGGAATCACTCAACAACCACAAACCCTCTGATGAATTGAAAATAAGACACACTAATATTGATGGAAAGATTAATAGAGCTTATACATCACCAGATATTGAATTGCAAAGCTATAATATTATAGAAGATGTAAACAGTAACTGTAGTGATAAAGGTGTGATTGAGCGGAGTCAGTCACAGAGCATGTCGGCAGTTTCGAACTCACGACAACAATCAGATCGACTTTTACATTCAGATGGAGAGGAGAGTAAATCACACTTAGAAGATGGAGTCAAAGTTGAAGACAGTAAATCAAAAGAAAGAGAATCAGCAATTTCAAGTATTGGAGCGGACTATATGCGTGTTAATGGTGCGATCGGGTCGTTTCGACAACTCCAGAAACCACAGTCTATGCAGTCTCTACCCACATCGTCAAAAATGAGCTACACATCCGATGATGTAGGGACGGCACTCGTAGGCGTGCCTGATTCTAAGTATGGCATGGAAGAAAAACAAAACAAAGACAAACAAAAACCTAATGTTGGTTATAGACTTGGAAAAAGAAAAACATTATATGAAAAAAGGAGGAAAATTTCAGATTATTGTCTAGTGTTTGGGATTTCTGGAATTGTTTTAATGGTTGTTGAAACGGAATTAACGATGGCGAAGGTGTATGGAAAGGTAGGTGATATAGACGTCATATGTTTTCAATTAATTACATATATCTATATATATTACTCTGGCTGATGGAATACACACATTGTTGTAGACTTAATTATGTCTGCAAATAACAAAATACACCGTACAATCTTCGGGATGATACATCTTCTGTATTACTGCATGTATTTTTTAAATTGTCCTCTTTGTTCTGTTATTTTGTATTTCAAGCACTTTTTATGTCGAACAAATATTTTCAATAGTTTCTTTCTGTATTTTTCATTTTAAACTATTTTTTTTTCTATTTATCCATACTAATGTAGAATGCCATTGTCAAAAATGAATGATTTCAAAAGCGAAAACTCCAGAACCTGAACTTTAATGAACGTTCCTTTGCTTTTGCACAATTAGCGTCAAATCCCCCGCCCCCTTTTCTCCTTTTTGTATGTCTTTTGTTTATGTTGTTCTATCTTTTGTGTTATACAAAATACAGTATCCAAAGTCTGGGTTTGGATTAATTATTAAGAACCAATTTAAAAATATAACTACTATGTCACCTGAAATACTTGCATATTGCTCTGATCGAGTCTCTGATCACCCATTTTAATATTTTTATTCAAAAAGTCTTGTTTTACGCAATGCTTTGTTTTTCAAACATAATTATTTTGACATGTTAGAATTGTGTAAACATATTTCGATCGCAGTTTATTGATTTGGATAAATCAAACAAATAGTTTGAAATTGGTGTCGTTACATAGGCGTAATTCATTTGGGTTTCTTGTAATTTACTCCTATTGTAGTGTGTGATTACCTTGGAAAACTTGTATGAAAGACAATTAATTTGTAGAGAAAAATGTATCAAGCTGTGTTGACGAAGCGTGGCCATCACTAGCTTCTTAGTTAATTCATGTTAAAAAGCCTGCAAGAACAATGCATTAAAAATCTTCAGAGCGTGCTAGTGTTATTGACGCTTTATTTGGAGAGATGACATTTGAAATCAAATTATGAGATTGAACTGACAGGGAATTTAATTAATTGAAATGCTTTACCAATTCAGCGGCTATTGATTTTTAGTGCTTGGTATTTCGGAATTGTCAGTTACATAAAGCAAGTTTCACTGGATTGTAATAAACATTGTCGCGATAGGTATTTTAATGTCTTTTTTAAAATACACTACAGACTGTTTATTTACAACCAACGACCAATCATGTTTAACTAGAACAGTCAAGTCATAAACAATAGATATTGTGTTCATGGTTACTTAAGCTTTTATGCAAAAGAAGAAATATTTTAAAGGAAAAAATCTTGAAGAAACAAAATTGGAGATGATTGCAACGATAAATTCAGATAAAAATAGGACCCACAAACATGAAAGAAAGGCATTAGAAACCACTATCTCCCATTTTTTGTATTTACCAATGCTGTAAAATGGTGTAGATCCTACATTTTTTTGTACTTTAAGAACATAAAATGTATTTAGATTAAAATGTGTTAGTTTTTCGAAATGTTTAGGATTGCTTTTTGGGTATGACTGTTCGGGGATATTCAAAAGTGTAGCTTTTCTTACATGGCATGAAAATATAAGATTTAGTTATCAATTATAAATTCTAAAATAACATCCAATCGATTCGAATGAAAATTTAATGTTATGACAAAAAATCAATTCTTAAAAATATTCATGTATATAACATTTGTACTAAAAGCAGTTGCATAATGTCGGAATAAGAATGTTAAAAGATAAAAAGACTTATTTATCAATAAGAATTTCAAACATCATTGTGATTTTCCTTAAGAGGGGGTTTAAACGGTCTTTCTAGTCATGCTTACAAAATTATGAAAACCGACGGAACCATGAAACATAGACATTCTAGAACTGAGAGCCATCCATCTTCTTGGAGCTTTCAGACCTCGAGGTTTGAACATCAAGGAACTTTCCTACCAGTAATGTATAGTTTTACACCAGTTTGTCACATCACTTTATTTTCAGATTTGTTTTAATTATGAATTTCTTCATTTTTGGTCCATTTTTCCACATTTTGTCTTTTTAATTTTTGTCTTCCATACTCATTTTCACTAAATTTCCTGCCCCTACCCATTTCTGTTTCACGACCCCAACATTTCAATCATGGGTTCAAGATTGGCTAGATTTATCAAATTTCTCGGCTCGCTGCACACCTATCCAATAAAGGATTTTAGTTTCTCAATTTCTTCCAGCATGTTTACACGTGTTTTGTATTTTTACTTACCCTTGAAAAAGACATTACATGTCGAAATATTGGGCTATTTCACTCCTTTTTTATCTTTTAAATTCAGATGTCTTTTTATTTTCGTTTTTATTTTGACTTTGCCCAATTCAGGTGGCTAACCACACTACTGACTGTTGTATTCTTACAAAATCATGCATGGTTTTGTTATGCATGTCATGTATTTTTACAAGATATATCAGAGTTTCGCTTTTCAACTACTTTATTCCATTTATAACACAACATGTAAGGCCAAAAAGAAATTGGTGTTTAAAGTGCAAATCAGTGTTAATTGCTCTTTAAGCAGTACAAAGAAAAAATAATTTGAGTAAAAATGGTAAAAAATTGGATTCAGAGTTGAAAAATATTGAGGTTCCCATGTTTAGGTAAAGAAATTATCAGAAAAAAAATTCTGGTCGTTTCAAGTACTTTCAAATATTTCAGGATATCAAAAGGATACAAATACAGCTGGGTGCAGTCATAACCTCTCATCCAAGTTAACTCCAAGTTAACTTGGAAACTATTCTAAGTTAACTTGAAGTTAACTTAGAGCAGACGTAGAACAGTTCNNNNCGGTCATTTTCTAAGTTAACTTAGAACAGATCTAAAAGCAGTCATACGGACAATGACCGCTTTTAGAACAGGTTATGACCGTTTTTAGAACAGTTCTTCTCGATGACTGCTTTTAGAACAGTTCTAATCTATGACTGCTTTTAGAACAGTTCTTGACAATGACTGCTTTTAGAACACTTTTCTAGAACAGCTCTAGAACTGTTTAGATCAGTTCTAAGTTAACTTTGTAAGAGGTTATGACTGCACCCAACTGTATGTTTATCTTTGATTTGAATGGTGAAAATGCCATGACTTGACATGTAGAATAGAACGTGATCAAATTGACATGCCAGTATTACATGTTTCATATTACTCTGTCTTAGCTGTTTATATGGCATTATTTGTCATGTGCCTAACAAAATCATGCCGTGTAAACCCCTCTTTGAAAACACTGGGACCAAGGTACAGACACAAAAAATTCCCTATTTATGTCAATGGCATTTCATTTGTATAGATGCGACACGATTACTTGCCTTATTTGAGTCATTGTGTCCCTTTCATTGACATTTTTAGAAACGTTTAAAAAGTGTTCAGGAATATGTTTAGATTGTGTTTGCATAAATTATTAGTATAAAACAAAGATCACTCCTCAACCTCTATACATAGTAATAAAAAAATGTTTAGAAACTGTTTGAAACTGTTTTATGCCCCTACTCAAAGTTTGTTATTCTAAGACCTTTAAAAATCAATACCGCCTCATTTCTTATACAGCTTGACAATGTTTAAACTTAAAAAAGATGATTCTTAAGAGACTTGCAATTACGCTAATTTTTGCAATAAGTTTGATTCTTTTGAAACAACATTTATCTATGATTTTCATGATCATCTAAAGCATTTTAAGCATATATTTATAGATCCGGTTTTCAGTTTCTACATAATTTAAAACAAAAGTATTATAAATGCACGCTAAATCTAACTACACTTGGATGGTTAAAAAGAAAACACTGGTGCATTTCAAAATACTATAGCGTATAAATAATCTATATTTATTTTGGTAGCGTCTCTGATGAGAAGTTTGCGAGGGAGGATATAAATTTGCAGCATACTAAAAATAGACTGACGAACACATGTTATCTGTTTGGTATAATAGCTCCTAACTTTATCAAGATAATTGATCTCTCCTATAGTGTATTCTGCCCTGTCTGATTTCACCTATTCCAAAATTTAAAAAAAGACAAAAAACGTTTGTAATATTATCGAAGTTAAAGGTTTTAATATGTTTTTTGACCGGTGTATATTTTGTCTAGCTCTGGCATTCTGTAGTTGTCAGTTCACGCGGAAAATAGTTAAAAATATAAAATTCTTGTAAAATATTAAAAATTATCAATAAAAGAATAATTTTTGGTTATCTTTTACATATCTTTCGGTTGATAGTCTTCAAAATAATTTTTAATCAGCACTGAAGAGACATAAGTTGTCTAAATAGCATTCTGTAGAAACTAAATTTACAATATCTTGGGTATTTTGTTACCTATAGCAGTACTTTTCACACAGTTATGATGGATAGAAAAAAGAAGGGAAACGGGGAATGTGTCAAAGAGACAACGACCCAAAGGGGAGTAATAACAACTCAAAGCCACCATAAGATCTTCAATGAACGGTGAGAAAACCCCACACCCAACGGCAGGTCGGAGTCGGCCCCTGAATAAAGAGTAATCAAGTTNTAAACTAACTAGAAAAAAGACAAGACACACAAAGGTTTAATAAATTTATTGATAGCATACTTTCCGAACGATCCTAGGACAAAAGATCTACTGTAAATAATATAATTTTGGAATGGAGATATGTAAAGAAGTATATTTGTGGGCAAATGTTTTGGACTTTTTACAAGCTTCAATAACAAAATACCGAAGTTTCTGTAAATTTACCTTCTGCATACAACCATTTCGACAACTTATGACTTATTGGTGCAGATAAAATTAAAACATTGGAAATCCAGAAATAGAAATATGTATTTAAGCTGATATAGAACAAATAATCAAAAGGATCTAAATAAAATCCAAAACCAGCAAACACAGAACTTTGCATGAGGGATATGCCCCTTAATTTTGTTCAAAATTTTCTTATTAATATATTGACAGTTTTCAAACAAAATCGGTTTTCGGGCCTGTCTACTGGCCTTGTGTTGTTTAGTACTTAACACATAAAATGTTCTTTAGAAGAACCGTCAAAGTTTCTTCAATCTAAACAACATGTTTTACAAGTATCTAAATAGAACGTACATGTTATAAAAAATAAAAGGAGCTTGATTTTATTTTCAAATTTCAAGAAATGGGGACCAGCACGAAGATCATATCACTTTGAAAGAATGTTTTACTCCTGAATAATTCTAATTATCTTAATTTTTTTAAAAATGCATTAACCTAGTATCTCGCTCTTGCATAGCTCTTCCCTTAGCTGCTTTTGGTCTTTTGGGTTACAAGTTCTCTGTCAGATTTTACAAATTATCGGTTAATGGTCTTCAAAATGTTTTGATTTGATCAGCAATGATCGAGACACAAGTTGTCGAAATGGCCGCTGGCAGAAACTATAAAATCACAGTAACTTCGGTTTTTCTTATTTGTTCCAGACCATTTGATATAATCGGGCATGTTGATTGAAAACAGTCAAATGCTTGTGAGCATTGTTTTAAACAGTATCAAAACAAAGTTGTTGCAGTAGCCAAAAATGCACTTGGTCTCGAAGTTTTGTATGATATATGTCCTACTTTGATCTTTCCAAAATAACACTGCAGAATATTTTCGTTAATTTTCTGAATAACTGACATAATTTACTTGTAAATTTGCACAGAAACATATGTTTTATATTGTTATTGACGTTTAGCTGCAGTTATTGGCAAGTTGACGGAGGTACTGACGGGATGTCTGTCTTTGTTACATTGATCTCCATATTGTGAGATGCGTACACTAATTTGTTGATTGTATGTCCGCCGCCATATCCGTTTGTTCGTCAGTAATTATTTGGGCTGTTTGATTGAAAGTCGATAAAACAGTTCTCTGCAGTATATCTTGTGTACACTGTGTTGACACAAATAACATGTCCTATGTTGAAACAAAATAGAATGTCGTTCTGTCAAAATGTTTTTCCATAATCATGATAATTGCAAGTTTCCCTCTAGATTGTTTAGTGTGCACTTTGAGAAAAGATATTTTTGCTAATATGTTATATATTAGCAAAAATGTCTTTTGGTATTTGAATCGTCAAGTTAAACAAGAATTATGGATCTGGAGTTGATTCCCGAGATTTTATTTTTTAGGAACAACAGCTGTAAAATACTAAAGGGCGAAGGACGTTTTAATTACAAAATGAATGTCCAGTTACAAATACAAGAAAACAGAAACACACACACACTTTATTTCCCCAAAAACATTTACAGTGTGACCGAGAGTGACATCAGGTGTCCCGGAAAGGGTAATGGTGCCCTGCTCTGTATACGGATCCGTCGCACTATTAGTGAGTCAAGTAATATTAATTGAGTCGTTTGATATTGATCCTGTAAGGTAAATTTTAAAACAGATTTTTGTTACCAAAAGCTATGTTATTTAGGGTCGATTCAATAAATGTGTCCCTACCTGATCTTCTTGGCCAATCACATGCAGTGATGTTGCGACTGATTCATTCTTCGCTTCTATATCAATAATTGACAGTTCCTTTGTAAAAAGATGACACAATGCTACATTGTGTATGAATGTAT
>MJUU01027004.1:52507-87407 GCA_002080025.1 Modiolus philippinarum | reverse complement strand
TATTTCAGCTGAAAGCTAATTACACCATCAAAAAATCCAGACGTCTGACCAGTGTTTTACATGCCACTAGGACTATCAGTTACATTTTAGTTCAGTCAGAACCATTTATTCTAATTTAATCTAAGGTAGTACGGGAGTTCAAAATTGCGCATCTAACGAAAAATGGAATTCACTAAAGGAATGTTGGCAAAATGATTTTTTTATGTCTTAGAATAGTTACTAATAAATTTGACCAAATATGCCACTTTTTTGGATTACCGCTCAGAATATTGTTGCTTTTCATCAAACTCCTGTTCTTATAAGGGGGATAATTTATATACAAATATTAGGAAAAAATCAGTTTTTGCCATTTATTCAAAAGTAAGTTCGGTGACTCCAATTTTTTTTTTCATGTAAATAATAGGCAAGTATATTAGCTAATTATTTATCAAGTTTTAAAAAATTCTATCTGATATAACTAAATTAATTGAGTTTTGTTAAAATTCGCCAATTTTCGCTTTTATTTCAACCAAAATAGGCGATTTTTGAATGACAGATTTGAAGCTTATATGGCCGTTGACTCCAATTTTTATTTTATTTTATTTATTTATTTATTTATTTATTTTATTTATTTATTTTTTTTTTTTGGTGTGCTCTTATAACAAAGTATTAGTCATAAAAAATATATGAAAATTCTATCTGACAGTTTTTAAACTCCCTTACCACGTTAAATTGCATATGGCAGGAGCACTGCCCAAACATAACAGTGGCATAGCCTTTAGATGTACCCTTTAGAGACAGGTACCTAGATAGACATAGATCGTTCCCCCTAATGCTAACATTTTCAAAATATAGAACAAAAATCTTCAAATGATTTTGGAGTATAATGGACCGAAGAACAAATTTGTAATTACCGAATCATCTGAATGTCTGAGATTCTTATGTTTTACTATGATATCAATATCAACAAATTTTGTGTTGTGATGTAATCGTCAACATAGCAATTTGATGTTTTGATGAATTTACACAAAGGAAATCACCAGACATGATCATTTTCTAACTATCTTGTTTATATGAAGTAGAAATATAGGAAATAAATGTGATTGTACTCACAAACAAATTACAAAAACATATGTTATGTGATATAATAAAAATGATGCTTTCATCGACAGATATCGAATTTTAGAATCTTTGGATTGACTTGGAGCGCCAATTGTATTGTAAGGTAAATTATATGGCTGAAGTTGGGTTTTATATTTAGATAAAGTTTTCAAATGTAATTTAAAAAAAATATTGAATTTAGTTATTTCATAAGGAGGTGCTTGATTTTGTTAAATCTGGTAAAGGCTCAATGTCATACCGATGCAACAAAACTGGGAAAGAATAACCTTTCCGCATTTCTGTTCGTTTACGACCCTGTTCAGAGCCCATTTTGCCTTCGTTCTTACTCTGCATTTATTGTAACCTCGCAAAAGAAGTTTGGGGGCTTAAAATGATTCAACGTGTCTGTCTGTTCGTCTGTCAGTCCTCACAATGGATTGTCAGTCCTCACAATGGATTCTACCTTTGTGTAATTAACTCCACTAGAAGACTTACTTAGACACCTGAAACTTTGCAGGGCATTTCTTTATACATTGAATATGTGTACAACGCCTCCTATTGTAGTTGAAAATTAAATTCTATGCGGATTTTACAATACATGTAGGCATAGTACCTATTGTATTTACTATATTTCATACGACCAAGAGACCTGAAACTGGCAGATCGTGCAAGTCGTGTTTGATTGTATTTTATATTTTCAAATAGTTGAACTTAGTAAGTTTTTGACAATATTCTACAGGCAGGGTATCCATTTTTAGCTCACCTGACCCGAAGCTATTGCCATCACTTGGCGTCCGTCGTCTGTTAACTTTTCACGTTTTCATCTTCTGCTCTGAAACCACTGAAGCAAATTCAACCAAACTTTACAGGGATGATGTACAAAAAGTCCTTTACAAAGATTGCTCATTTTGTTCCGTTCCGACAAAAAACATGGCCGCCAGCGCGGAACTTAGGTTTAACATTGGACCCTATGGGAAAAATCACATGTTCGTCTTCTCCTCTGAAACCATTGAAGCAAATTCACCCAAACTTTACAGGAATGATGTACGGAGGGTCCTTAACAAAGATTGCTCATTTTCTTTCGATCCGATAAAAAAACATGTCCTCCAGCAGGAAAGATAGTTTAACATTGGACCCTATGAAAAAATCACATTTTCATCTACTCCTCTCAAACCACTTAAGCAAATTCAGCTAAACTTTACAGGAATGATTTACTAAAGGTCCTTAACAAACATTGCTCATTTAGTTCCGATTAGACAAAAAACATGGCCCCCAGCAAGGAACTTAGGTTTAACATTGGACCCTATGGGAAAAATCACATTTTCATCTTCTCCTCTAAAACCACTGAAGCAAATTCAACCAAACTTTACAGGAATGATGTACTTAAGATCCTTAACAAAGATTGCCCATTTCATGCTGATCCGATAAAAACATGGCCGCCAACACGGAACATAGTTTTACATTGGACCCTATGGGGAAATCACATTTTCATCTTCTCCTCTGTAACCACTGAAGCAAATTCAACCAACTTTACAGGAATGATGTACTAAAGGTCCTTTACAATGATTGCTCATTTCGGTCCGATCTGACAAAAAACATGACCGCCAGCACGGAACTAGGGTTTAGCATTGGACCTTATTTGAAAAATCACATTTTCATTTCATCTTCTCCTCTGAAACCGCAGAAGCAAATTCAGCCAAACTTTACAGGAATGATGTATGGAAGGTCCTTAACAAAGATTGCTCATTTCGTTATAATCTGATAGAAAACATGGCAGCCAGCACGGAACATAGTTAACATTGAACCCTATTGGGAAAATCACATTTTTCGTCTTCTCCTCTGAAACCACTGAAACAAATTCAACCAAAATTTACCAGAATGATGTACTAATGGTACTTTACAAAAATTGCTCATTTCATTCAGATCCAATAAAAAAATGGCCGCCAGTGCAGAACATAGTTTAACATTGGAGCCCGGTATGAGAAAACCATCCTTTTCATCATCTTCTCTGAAACTATTCAAGCAAATTTAACTAAATGTACAGAAGGTCTTTTGCAAAAATTACTCATTTCAACAGGATCAGAAAAAACACGGGTGCTAGTGGAGAACAAAACTTAACATTAGACCCCATTGGTAATAAACATCATTTTTGGGCATGCATGGCATTGAAGAATTTTGTCAGGTGAGCGATACAGGCTCAGTCTCTGGGCCTCTAGTTAGTAATACTCTCACAGTTTTAACCAAGATATCTGAACTATGCAGAGCGTTTCTAATATACATTGAACATGTGCAAGTCGTGTTTGGCTGCATTCTTTCATTTCTTACAGATTTTACATACAATTTAACCTCTCCGATAATATTTTACATTTATTGGTACCCATTTTGTGTAATCAACTCCGCTAACAGTTTTTAATCAAGAGGTCTGAAACTTTGCACAGTGTTTTATATACACTGAACATGTGGTTTTGCTTTTTTTCTATTTCTTCTTAATTTTACAGTTGGTAAAACACAGTTGGTTAAACTTGGTCATTTTTTTTATAATATTCCATTAGCATCGTACCCATTTTGTGTAATAACTCTTCTGTCAAGATAACTTTACAGAGTGGTGCTTCTTTATATATTGAACATGTACAATGCGTGTTTGGTTGCATTTAAAAATTTCTTCCAGATTCTATATACAGTTGAAATTTTTTTAAACATTTTATTTAAAGGCTTCCCATTTTGTTTTATCGATTCTTCTCAAAGTTAGTCTGAAACTTTGCAGAGTGTTTTTTTATATACATAGAACATTTTCAATTCCTATGTTGATTGAATTGTATGATTCAATCAGTTGAAGTGAATGGTCATTTGAAAAACTTTTAAAGATATGATACCCATTTTATGTAATCAGCTACGGTCACGTTTTGAACCTTGCTGAGTGTTTCTATATATGCATTGAATGTGTGAATCGCATATTTTGGTTGCATTTAAATTTTTTCTTCATTATAGGGATATATTTGTAAGTAATATGGGGTTATCCTCTTGAAATAATTGTGTGAAAACTTCTCCTCCTACAATTTTGAACAAAGAGGTCTGAAACTTTCGTGGTGTTTTGTATATTGAACGTGGCACCTTCCATTTTGTCGCAAAGTAAGTGAGAACCGTCAATAGTAACGTCAGAAATACCCAGAAACAACGAAATAACATAAGTACAACACAGAAAAGAAAAATGAAGACATAATCACAAACAAAGATGAACAAAACGGGCACAATAAAAAAAACAAAATTGAAATCAGGTGCACCGGTAGAGTAAGCATTTCCTGCTTCTTATAAGACATCCACCGTGTTGAACATGTCATTTCCGTTAGTAAAGTCAAATCCGGTAGTAAAGTCAAATCCGGTAGAGGAAAACACTACTTTATCTGAAAAGGGAAACAGATTTCACAAGATCGTGACGTCGACGGTAAATTTTACAAAGGGTTTAACTTTTATCACTTATATTTTTTATCAATGTAAAGTTTATGCACTTTCTTTTATGATTCCTATATAAGGTTATTTTTAAAGAGATGCTTGATTTAATAGCTTGGGTATTTCTTGTGAGCAGGTGCCTACAATTGCCTTGTTGTTAATTCTTTCCATTTTATTCCTGCTTTTCTAAATTTTCAAATGCGACACAAAATGGTCCATGTAGTATAAAATTACCACATAATATTGCTTGCTTACTCACATGTTGTATTATACATATATCAACAAATATTCGGAAAACACGGATGCATGTCTTTTGCCTGTTCCTAGAACTTTCTATAATAGGTATCTTCGTAACACAGAGAGTCCTTGGAGATGCAGAGTTGATAAAACTTTAATTACAGTAATGTTGAATGCAATATACTGTGTCAAATCGCATGTTTATTTTTTCGAAAACGGAAATGTTTTCTTTACTTTATTACACAAAACTAAATGATTAGAATTTTTTTTATAGTTTTCACCACAAAATCAATTTTTATACGTTTGTGGTACTACAACTTATTATACACAATTAATAATGTATATTGATTTTAAGATAATTTTCACATTATTTGATAAACAAATATAATTATCTAGGAAGCCTTTTAAACCGTCCACTGACATTGTATGAGCCACAAAATGATTGGAAATTCCAGCATAAAATTGGGTCATAAATGAAGTACTTAATAATTTTGCTTGCCTTTTATAAAACTGGTTTATCCATGTGAAGTGGATGACATTGTCGAACCTCCCTCGATACGGGCGGCATGAGTTTATTGACGTCATTTTGTATGTCCATAAAAGAAAAAAATGGGCGAGCAACATTTTTTGCAATCTTGTTTGTTAGTGGGCATGTATTGTACTTGTGCATTATTTATCCTTACAAAGATTTATCTTTAGAAATTTTTATTTAGCAAATCATTTGCATTTCAAAGAAAAATGCTATGCCTACTTTTTAAATGGTAATAAATTGCAAAATACTAGAATAAGTATATATGAATGTTAATCAAATAAAATTGAATTGTTTTATACACTTTATATGGCCAACTGTTTGTATATATTATATGTAGTTATATGATTTATGCTTGTATTTGAGGACCCCCAGGAAGATTAGTTTCGGCTAATGGGGTTATCCTTTTGAAATAAAGATTATATTTATATTTATTTTTTTTTATTTATGCACACTTATGAATTGAAATTAAACATGTGCATGGAGTAAGGCTTTTTTTTACACAAATATGAACTGTTGAACCAAACTGTATTGTCTTGAATCGCTTAGTCTCTTATGTTGTATAACAATTTTTTCTTGTAGACACTATTATTTTGTGATATGCACGTAGATACTGTTTTAACCTTGTCCGTCAGTTTGCATAAAAGGTACATGCATCTTAACCTGGGCAGCCCCTCATACAATTTTATGCTGGAAAACTAACATCTTTTCTGGTACTAGTCTCAGTTAAACAACAGAAAAGTACGGATCGACCATATTTTTGACATGTCCCATCTTTGTACAAAGTACACAAAAAAATCATTATTACTAAATTAATAAAATGTTGTGTTGCGCATAGTCGATCTTCACTCCAATTGATATTTGTATCCAACTAATCGAGTTTTGCTCAGTTTTATTACTAATTATTTGCTTTCGGTTTTGTTTTTTTACATAAAAGGCGATATAACAACGATACAAATTTCACAATTTTCATGTAACAAGAAATAAACAGCTTAAAATGTAGTTGTTAGCTTTAGTTGTTTTTTCCTGAAATGACATTTTATGCTTTGCTTCTTAAAGTGAAGACATTAAATTGCCGAGTTCACAGATGGATAATCTTCAAGTCGACAGTTAATGATCCCTTAATAATTCAATATAAGAGGTTTAAAATCTGATACAGATTTCCTTTAGTTGATGTTATGTTACGTCTTAGAATGCAATTGAAGTTAATTGTCAAATTCCTGACATTCTCAATAGCAGAACTTATATCCACAATTTCAAAATAAGTGCATTTTCTATATTTTTGACATTTGACCAATGCGCAAGTACTTTGAATACCCTTATATTATAACACTTCAAACGACACAAGCTTTAACAGAACAAATGTATAGATTCTTCAGAAAAGGGCATGCATTTTATATTTATAGTGCAATCTGTTGCTTTTTGTATATCTTATGTTTTTTTTTCTGACTGTAATTCATGTTTTGCTATTTCAATGAAAATAAATTATTTTTGTTTATTTTCAGGACTCTAACTACTCCATTGTGCTGAAATCTGTCATCTGCATATCAACATTGATTTTACTCGGATTAATTCTTGCCTACCATGCTCTTGAAATTCAAGTAAGTCGATATATATTAATATACAGTTTCCATATTTTCTCTAGGATTGAAATTTCTTTCGCAAACCCTACATATCTTAAAAACCTACAAGCACAATGGAGAGTAGCCTAACGACATAAGCCAACTATACATTTTTAAGCTTACACAGCTCAGAAGAAAGTATATCAAATGAATTTCTTTAGGGGTTTAAAGAACGGATCACATTAATTACCTCCCGCTATGCACTTATATATCACCAATTTTATGTAAAATAACAACAAAGATTACTACTTAGTCTAAAACAAAATGACTGAATAGTCAATGAACGTTCTCATCTGCTAGAATAATTTGGAATAATAGAAATACGTAAATTCAAAGTCCCAAAAATAAGCCTTTTACAGATTAGCTAGTGTATTTTAAAATTACTCCTCATGGAACCAAGTCTTACATTGTTTAATTCCAGAATTTTCAGATTTCCCCATATGGCAAGGTTTGGTCTTTGCTGCAAAAACACATGATAAAGGAAAAGTAAACATTTAACAAACTGTAGCATCGATAGTAATTAAGTATACTAAAATTATTGCAAGACTATAACAAGTGTAGCCATTTTGATCAACGCTGACATGGCAGAGTAAAACACATAACCGGTTACCATGAAAGGACTTAAATCTGAATTGACCCCAAGAGTAGTTTGTTTCAGTTATTCGAACATCCAAGAAGGTCAGCATAAACTCACTGATTAGATTTGTCGGGCATTTTTAACTAATAAGTTTTATTTTGTATAAATCAGAAACTGATCATTAGGTTTATTTTTTTTCTAAATTCAGGAACTGACCATTATGCAATTTTACCAAGTTTCCGATTTTTGAAAATGTGATTGAAAAGTAAAAATTAGTACAGAACGTGTGATTGATCTTGTATGTGAAAGTTAAGGAGAGGTATATACATGTAATGAACATGCTGTACACACATATGAACAATGGGCGATACTTATATATTTATTTTTCTCCTTTTACGTTAGACAAAAGTTTTAAAATTTGTAAACTTGAAAAGAAAGGATGAAGATACTTCATTTTGACAACAATAACGATTTTGACATGTAGCCAAGGTACTAGGATTACATAATCGGAATTAATCTTTATTACTTGTTTGATATTTTTCAAATTTTTGACTACCGTACTACCTTAATACATGTATCTTAAATTTAGTCTTTGCTAACATATACATCCACGCCTTTGTCAAGACCCGTAGTTATTTACGGAATGCTTTATTTGTAGGGTAATGTATGAAATGGCACTCCAAAACACAGAAATGGATTAAGTAATTCAATAAGTTTTGTCACTTTATGGAATCCATTACAAATAAGGAACAATGTTCATTCATTAAGCAATATTTTAGAACAGGAATATTTACTTTTGTGTTAAAACCTTTGGCACATTTTCGAAATAATATCATTAAATGTCCATAAAGCAAAGTAACCCTACCAAAACAGTCAAGAAAACTTGTAATTTTTGTGGCAAGGAAACAAATTAGATTGAGACGTTGGTTTATTTCATTAACGTCTCTAAATACGGCTATCTTGAATATTTTATGAAATAATGGCCTCTCTGTGAATAATATACGGAAATTTGCCCTAAGAGTTCACTGAGACACCTAGTTCTGTCTTTGTAAATCATTTCTAGTATACTTTTATGCGTATATAATGACGAAGTATGAAAAAAACCCAAAAGGAACAGAATATTGTACTCAAGAAAAATAGCAATAAAGATAAGTGCATGTATATCTTATCAATCATACAATTCTTCAGAAATGGAAGACCAAGTTCTTAAAATTTTACTAGTTAAGTGAAATTTGTTTTTGGTTTATTGACCGACCAGTGAGGGTAAAACAAACTTAGTTTGCCGAGCGGAATTGTCAAGAGCCAAAATCCAAAAGACAAAAGACAGAGTAGGATCAAAACCCCGGAAAATTGTTAATCGCAATAGTCCTTTTTTGAACAGGCATTTCAAAAGAATTTTTTTTGGATAAAAACATGTTTCATGGGCGGGTTAATGTCAACTTTTTATACAAACGCAAAAAATTTGAGGTCTTATAATGGTATTGCGCTGTCGTTGTCGTCGTCGTCTGTTGACACTATTGTTTTTTGTCAATAACTTAAGTTCCAGTCGTCAAATCCTTATGAAATTTTAACAGTTTTCCTTCACACAAAAGGAAGGCTGTGATAGGTTTTGAATATTTTGGCCCCTCCAGTTTTTAAAAAAGGGGTCAAAAAGGGAAAAATTTGGTGTTTTCACATATTTGGCTGTAGAATATTTATTATTTATTGGATTTTGATGGAGTTCATTCAGTGTGTTCCTAATTAAATTTCCTATCAGATGTATGCCAACGGATTTACGTGGCATGTACCGTTCACGAGATAAATGGGCCCAAAAGGGACGATTTTCAAAAATGTCATTTTATTTATTTTAAGTCCGATTTTGATGCAGTTTTTTGCAATGGATTCCTTTGAAAATAAATATAGAGCTGCACCATTAGATTTTTGACAACATGTTTCTTTTCCGAGCTATGTGGGGCTGAATGGGGATAAAATTGCAAATTTGCAGATTACCTGAAACTTTCATTTTTCATCGGATTTCGATGGATTTTTTTTCTTTGGATTTCTCTTTATATAAGCTTTCAGGAGAATGTCAGTGGATTTGGCGTAGCTCTTACCGTTTCCAAGCTACAAGGGTTCAAAAGGACTGAAATTGCAATGTTCAGAATATGTAAAATCTTTTATTTTTGTATTGGATTTTAATGGGGTTCCTTTCTTCGAATTCCTCTTATCATATAGTTAAAGTGGTATGTTGGCCAATTTGACATACGTCTTACCATTTCCGATATATTTTATTTTCCGTAGTTTGTGTGCAGCTAATTACTTGGTCAAGCGCTTTATTTCGTTCATTTAATTACTGTATCAAGCTCTTTACTGTGTCCTCATTCATTTTGAATTACACTTGTTCATGCTGCGGTCGTATCATGCTGCGCTCTGCGTAGCCCTTTATTTACTTATCACATTGAGCAATACGCGAAGCGGAAGATATAAAATGTGAAAAGATTGTTTTTATTGTATACTATTCTGTCTTTTCATTCTGGCCATTGTTGTAAATGTATTAAAGGTCTTTGTGCATAACAAAAAGTCGAACAATAAGCTTTGCTCATACCTCATATTAAGTTAAAGCAGCGCTTTGAGTGGAATACATTGCTAAATGTCGAGCAACGCAACAAACATGCTGTTCTCCATCCATTAATTCAGGTTTGTCAACAAACATAAAATTAACTAGCAAAGTGTTCTTACAATCGCTGTCATCCGTAGCCCGACAAAAGATAGTCACAACCACAAAGTTTATACCTACATCTAATGCAATGTACAAAAATGTATGTCCTCTAGTTTTGTTTTAATTTGGATCTCCCTATTTCCGTGACTATTTTGCATATAAAAGCCACTTTGACCGTCAGGATGATGGAGATGTGACTAAGTGTTAGAAATGTTTTTTCTTTAGAAGCTGGACTTTGATGTAAGGAATTTACGGGCTGTTTGTTGTATAATGATTGATTTTTTTACCTGTGAATTAGTTAGTAAAAGATAAGTATCTATTGATTCTCGTTCATTATCTTAAATCTTTCATCTTATGGAAAGGCGAACATCAGGCTCATTTCAATCTTATCATGATCACACACGCCTCAAACTTGTTCTTAGACCAATTTATTGCTTAATCTAGATTGATGCAAATTCATTTGATACGATTGCCTCATTAAGGAAGCAAAGTACTAATAGAGCATTATTTATGCCATTTCGTCCTTCAATATTGGATAATGAAATGTATAAAGAACGCTTGCTCTTAGATTTTTATACGAATTTGTCATGTAGCTAAACAAAACTAAAAAATGTCATTACTGTAATAATTTTTTATGGTTACGCAAATATCAGAAAACCGTAAATAAATGAAACTGATATTACACATGAAATTAATTTGCAAAAGACAGACATAAACCCATTAGAGTTATAGCAAATACAATTAATAATACACCAGGGGTATAGTCCAACAAATATTCAAATGATTCGCTATTTTGTTTTCATGAAATCACTTTTTTAACATTGATGTTGTTTCGTCATTGATTAGGCTTCTTTAATGTATATGTAATTAAAAAAAAATAACGTTACTAGATACGCCAGCTACTCCTTAGTTTGAAAAACATTACGTAAATGTCCAGAATATGTCAATCAATCCAAAACCAAAAAGTTTTCTTTAGGGACACATTAGAAAAATCAGTTGTTTGTTGCAAGCATAATTTGATATGATCTACCCCTATGTGCAAAAGCACTTAAAATACTATCTAAAACGAAATCAATTTGAATCAAATGATTGTTGGAAGGTCCTGTTACTTGGTATATATACATTCCATACAATTAAGAGAAAGTGCTCTAGTATAACCGTTGCACAAACAATATTGCCTTATGGTTTAAAGAATTTTGACGATAGTTAAACCGAGTACAATAGCATTTCGTCGCTATTTGTCCGATTTGCATGCCATGTTTGCTTGTGTACATGCCGACAATGGTTTTTGATTTAAAGTTGAAATTACAAGTAATTTACAAATTCAGGTTAACGTTGGTGTTTTTCAATATTTAAACATATATACAATAAATACCCATTAATAGCCCTACCCCTTGGCCACAAAGGTCTTCTAAGAAAAAAAATCGTTTTCAGTTAACTTGATTATTCCCTAATTTAGATTGATTTCAATAAAATAACCAAAAAAAAACACAATAAATACAATGTATTTGATGTACGAGGAATGGTTATTGAAATTCCGAAGCAGTCTTTATTCACTAGTTTATGTACAGTTATGCTGAAACGTAAAATTGCATTATTACTGTACACCAAAAATAAATACGTTTCGTTTGAATGGGATTTTATATAACCCAACCATTCTACACATCAATATTGATAAAGTCGTTGCTCTGAAGAATTTTACAAAACGTTTTTTGCCTGTTATATAATATGTCAGGAAACCAGATATTGTATGGCATCAGATAGAATTAAATTTACATAATCAACAGGGTTTCAGAACGACGCTTTCATCAAACATTAATTCCGAAGTATCAAGACCTGAATGTAATAAGTCTGATTTAGAAGGAAATCTTAGATTGATAAATTTATTTCAGCTCTAATACAGTTAGGGCAACATAAAATAAACATTACAAAGGAACAGACAAATATGTAATTATATGATGGTTGGATATATCCTAAAGTGATGTAATCGAACGAGGAACTAATTCTGTGGACAGAACCGGCTATAAACAACACGCAATTACTTTGTTCTATGCAAAAATACATGTTGTTTTATACAGTAAATGTATAAATGTAAATGGAACAATGAGATGAAGATGTATAAACAGGATAATATTCAGACATTTGGATAAACATAATGGATAACAATTATCATTTTATAGCTATCTTAATTTAAGGATATATTTGCAACGTAATCGGTGAATAAATAAATTCACCTGCTTGAGTGACATCCACTCTATGACGTCATAATCACGGTATTGAACTATATAATAAAACAATTATGGTCTTTCGTATCGGTTAACACGTTTTTTATTGACCTTGAAACACAGATATTCAACTCGACCGACCGATTACTGTCTAATGTGTGAGTTATAGACTTCTGAAAAGAAGTGATATTCACTTCGCCCAAATTGACTTTTAAAAAGAAGTAATATCACTTCTTTTCAGAAGTCAATAACTCACACATTTACCGAAACAAAAGACAATTATTGTTTTATTCCATATTTCAAAGAAAAAGTGATATTCATCGAGGATTCATAAAGTAAACAAAAAATAAACAAAAAAACAAAAAAACAAAAAACAAAACAAAACAAAAAACAAACAAAAACACAAAAAAAGGCAAAACAAAACAAAACAAACAAACAAACAAGAAATGCATTTTTCCAGTTATTTTTTAACAGGAACAAAAACAATACAATGAACAGAGATAAATATATATATCCCCTAGTACTATTTATTGAAGTAGTTTATGTTAATAAGGCCATATGTATGGATTATTGGTGCTGTGGCTATGACAACTAATAAGAATATGTTCGATTAAAATGGTTTTCAATTGAAAAAGGGAGAGAGGCTGGGATTTAAAAAAAAAACTATTTTCTACCACCGATTTTTCCCACAAAAAAAATATCTGAACAGCACCTCGGTTAACAATTATCTGGACCTCATCTTGTCATTAAAAAAAGCCTAGCTCAACAAAATTTCCTGGCATAGTGTATAAAAAAATAATAATATGGCCCGTGAAGCGGGCGCAAATTCCAGCCCCCCCCCCGAAATCGAATGGTCCGTGCATTATTCGGAGGGAACAATGTATCTGTAATCACAGTAGACACTAAATTTTCCAGTTGTGAATCGCTCAGCAAATTGAATTGAATAGAATCGATGGATTTATATCTTCGTCTTGAACGATGGCCGATATTTATGGTTGTGACACTAGAAGTACCGTCATTGGTTGAAAATAACTGGAATTCCCCTTTCCAAAATTAGTAACACGTGACAATCGCCGCCAGTGAATATCACTTCTGACCGGTGAATACCGTTTTTTATTCAATAAAAACAATTTCATTGAAAACTGCAGTAAAATAAATTTTCTAACATATAAATATAGAATAAAAAACCTTATTCACCTCTGCAAAAGGCAATACTTGTATATTATTTCAATTTTTTCACATCATATTTAATCAACAATATATTTAAGACTCGGGATTTAAGATGAGTTATATTTAACGACCTGGTGATTCGCCAATTACCACTACAGTAGTCCAGTACTTCTGTACTGAAATCTAAATTTTCAAATTTTTATGCAAACCTGGGGAGAATCTTCCTCATGTAAACTACTGTTCTTAGGTGACTTTTTGCTTATCATTTCGGTGCCATTGGAACTGTGGCTTTTGTAATTCACTTAAAATACGTATCGGGTGTATTAATTGAATTAGAGTGAGTGATTAGTAACTTTGAAATTCAATACATTAAATATTGCTCCAATAACACTAACTTTATCCATTAAAAAGACAATTGCAAACAATGACCAATGTACCATAACATGTGTTTCAAATAAATAAAACGAGCGGCATCTAAAATTAGAAAATCAGAAATTTAAAAGATATATAGAGACAATGCGAACTCGGACATCAGAACAATGAAAACCAAAACAAATTATTAAATACCGAACTTACTGTATTGTAATTATTTGATTTCTACATATGGCCATTGTGGCAATTTATGTCCCTTCCGTGCAGATAAAATCTAAACATTTGGAAGACTTAAAACTCAAGATGATTAAAAACTGAGAGAGAGCAAATAACCAATACAATCTTATTGGAACGCCAAAATCAGCTAAGGACAGAGCTTTGCATGAGGGAGATTCTCCTTGGTTTTCAACAAATTTACAAAAATTTGAAAATAAATATTGAAAGTTTCCAAATAAAATCGGCTATCGGGTCAGCATCGAAGTAATGGCTTCTTGGCTGGTGTATACCCTAGGTGACTTACAGTCAACTAGCAGTAGCATCGACCCAGTTGTAGCAAATCATTAAATACTTAACTTACTGAAAAGTTTTGATTTTTTGCATATGGCCATTTCGACAACTTATGTCTCTTCGGTGTAGATGAAATCTTAACATTTGGAAGACCATAAACTCAAAATGTTTAAAACTAAAGAGAGAAAATAACCAGTTTTATCCAAGTGGAAAGCCAAAATCACGTAAGGACAGAAGTTGAGGGAGATTCTCCTTGGTTTTCAACAAATTTACAAAAAAAGGAAGAAACAGAAATAGGCTTTATAACAACGAGTTATAGGCAAGCAATATTATGCAACTGGCAGGCAAGTAAGAAAGTGATTCAAAGGTCACTCTGGTTGTCTCCTATTCTTTGATAGAGTAGATATACTCTCTGTATTAGAGTACCCGAGTGTACTATTTTTATGGAGTGCGTTCTTTCCGTGCATATTTTGGCTTTAATTTTTTTAAGTCCTGTCCATTCTACTACTCTTTATTTCCAGAATATTTTCTATCATTTTATTTCAGTTATTTTTTTTTATTTGACATCTCTATTTATAATAAATGGTCATATTGTATGATAGAATAAATTAAATTCAATATTTTTTTATTTGCGTAATTCATTTGAAAGGAAAACCATTTCATAAATTAAATGTCACAATATTGCATTGTGTAGTTGTTTCATTAATCAGTTATTTTCAGGATTTGCATAGAGAATGATCTTGTAGAAAATAACATGAACTTTAAGAAGGCTTAGTGGCTGGATTGTAAAGGTCATTTGAAGAAAATTCCTATCAATCTTTTAAGCTTATAAACGATTTAGAAATACACTAGGTTGATATGCTAACAGGAGCCCACGTATTAAAGAAATGTTACAATATCAATAACACAGCAATGATAAAAATAAAATTAGACGACCCTACCATTTATATGTTTTGTTGTTTGACCAAAATGGAAGTTGTACTTGACAGTCACGTTTCAATTGAAGTAAAAAACACGGTTGATAACGATGTGAATCATGGGCAAAACATGGGAAGAACAAAAAAAAATTATTATAGATGGGTAATTCGGAAGGCAAATACTAGTTATAACTTTAGACAACTCTATATTAAAATGTAATTGCACAGGATCAGGTTCTCTTGGAGGGAATGTATTCTCTGTACTACTGATACCAGTTGTTACTTCACAAAACGTGACCCATGAGTACATGCTGAAGTGAATTATCTACATAAAACCTGTACTTGATTGGTTAGCTTGACAGGGGATATGAGACCATATCCCCGTGGTAGCAACCGCTGAAGTTTTAAACACCTTTGAAGAAAAATTGTAGCACTTTCAGCAGAAAAGAATAGTTATTCGGGCTTCATGGGGTACGGGTTAATACTCCCTACCTGTGCCGTATATCCAATTCGCAATTGGGTGTTCTGTATAATTCTGACGGCATACTTATTGGGTGTTCTGTAGAATACTGATGGCATACTTATTGGGTATTCTGTAGAATTCTGATGGCATACTTATTGGATGTTCTGTAGAATTCTGATGGCATACTTATTGGGTGTTCTGTAGAATTCTGACGGCATAATTATTTGGTGTTCTGTAGAATTCTGACGGCATACTATTTGGGTGTTCTGTAGAATTCTGACGGCATACTAATTGGGTGTTCTGTAGAATTCTCACGACATACTTATTGGGTGTTCTGTAGATTTCTGACGATGTACTTATGGAGTGTTCGGTAGAATCTGACGGCATACTTATTGGGTGTTTTGTGGAATAAAATCATTGATTTAGGAACGGAAGAATATAAAGCTGTAGTATGTAACATTCTAGCTCTTGTATTCATTAATTCATAAAAGTTTTAGATTCAATCAACGAGTTGAATAATTAGAGAAATTTTTCATCTTCATTACGTAATAATTGATGGAGGAAAACAGTTAATTCAGTAAAGTTAATGTCGTAGGTATTGTAATAGTTCCATTAATCAGCAGCATTTGTAGTCAGATGATCGATAGCTTTCCATCATTTTAGAAGTGACAGTGACCGTTTGCCGTTTGGAAGATTAAGTTTGTCGATTATCGAAATGGAAATTGTTCTGAGGTTTCTATTATCTCTCCTGGCTTAATCAGACAACGAAGGATTTTCACCTAAAATCGTGAAATGACCTCTGGTATCTTGTTGCAGTAGTTTTTTTTTCCTTCTTTTCTTTTAAATCAAGACAACTGTATTACAATGGATATCATATTTTTTGCTTCTAATATCACCGTTTTGACTATTGTATTCAGAGATTTCAGTCTGTTTCAGTGATCATTTCCCGGGTGCATTGCTCTGTGCTTTGTTGATTTTGTCTTTTCATTTTATTTGTTTTGTTATTGTTCTCTATCAGATTTTTCATTTATATTTTTTTCGTATATGGTCTTCCAAATGTTGTGATTTGAACTGCACAGAAGACGCAAGTTGACGAAATGGTCATATACAGAAACTTTAAAATTACAGGAGCTTCGGTAATATTTTAATTTAATACCTTTATTGTTGAAATACATCTTAATTTTTTCAAAATTTTGATCTCTTTATTTTTCTTTTTCTGTAACGTAGCCAAGGACAGTGTTGTTGTGTTCATCACAATTGCTTTCCATCAATACAAAGAATCAACAACAAAATGGGCAGCTCCTTGATTGCTCGTTCAAAGCTAAAGTCTGGCTCGTTAAAATGGGACCTTTTTCTCCCATAACTAATCAAATGTGTAAAACTAACACTGACAGCGAATGCCATATAAATATATCGCCTGTTTTGCTATTTTCTTTCTTGGAGGTTAAAGATGATTACGCTAGGGAAATATTGTTAAGTCGACATATTCACACTTTTGTCGTCAATCATATAAAATCGGGATAATGTCGATATAAGGAACATTCTCATACATCTTTTAGGCAGATCAATGACTTTTTCCAACATTTGTTTTTGATAAATTGGTATAACGTAGTCATGTAAGTAAACAGTTGATTAATACAAAAGGAAAGCTGACCTTTAAAAATACAAAAAGAGTTTTTTTCTTGTCTAGTTTTCAATTTTTGTTAAACATTTGAAATAAATAATCAACGTTCTCCTTAGTTTCAGGTTACCTGATACAGGGGCGTATAATGGTTGTCTCCTCCACGTTGTCTGGTCATCCGTCAACACATCACACTATTTTCTTTGAAAAAAAATGAATGTATTGGCCCCTGTCCACGTGACGTGTTCTGACTTTTCTTTCAACTCATTTAAGTTGTCAAAATGCGCATTTGCAGAAAATAAATTCATAGTAATTTCGGTATTTAGTTATTTGTTACCACTGCTGGTGGACTGTTAGTCCCCGAGGTATTCACCAGCCCAATAGTCAGTACTTCGGTGTTGACCCGGAAGCCGATTCTATTTGGAACATTGCATTATCTAAATTTTGGTAAATTCTGTTGAAAACTTAGGAGTATCTCCCTCATGCAAAGCTCTGTCCTTATTTTGGCTTTACATTTAGATCATATTGGGTATGTGTTCTCTATCAGTTTTTGAACATCTTTGGGTTTATTTTCTTCGAAACGTTTAGATTTTATCTGCACTGAAGAGACATAAGTTGTCGAAATGCGCATATGCAGAAAATAAATTCACAGTAATTTCGGTATTTAGTTATTTGCAGTATCTTTATAGACACGATAATTATATATTGTAATTTACAGTAAAGAAATCAGTTAAGTTAAAAGTTGTTTGATTAAGGAGGTTCGCTACTCAATTTGAAAATAAATAAGATTTCAAATAAACGTGATTCTTTGTTAGAAAATTAAAAAAGGAATAATATTAGTGAAAAAAATCATAGGTTGATGATTTAGTTTTTGAGATACAAGTGATTGAAAATTTGGCGGGAAACTGAACTCCTCTGATTTTTTTATAGGATTAACATTACTAAGGTTTGACCATGAATGAATGTGACAGAATAAATACGAATTTTATGAAATATTTACAGAATGCTCATTAAGATGTTTAAAATGAAATTATGGAAAAAAATTAGGGGGTCAATGGGCAAAAAATTATAATGCTTTTAAAAAGATAAAACCCGAGAATTCCGAAAATCTGACAGAAATCCCAAAACATGAGGAGCGAACCTCTTAAAATTATTTAAGTTGGCTCTACTCTTTTTATAGCAACAAAACTTATTCTGACTTGCACTATAAGTTTCCAAACTGATATATGACATTTAATGGCATTTCAAATAATAGTTTGATGACGTCATTTAAAGCTGAATGACATTTAATGACAAACTGCATATGACAACTCTCTGTACTTTGATACAAAATGTTATTGATCACCAAAATTGATTATTGTAGCTAGTTTGAATTGCGAACAAATCTTCACGGGCAAGTATCTCCTGCATTAGTATTAAATCACGAGAAAAAAATTACAAGCCGCCCTATAATGTGCTTAAATGATTCCCAGACTCTGAATACCACCAAAAAAGAAATAAAAGAAAATAAGTCTGTACCAACAACACGCCATTTTCTTGATTTTGCACTCCGTCGATATATTATTGGTGGGGGATTCTCCTTACGAAATAAAACAAAAAATATGTTAATCACTGTTAATCATGTTTCTGCAGATGCGCATTTAGACCATTTACATGTATGTTTCTTCAGTGCATATCAAAAAGCTGATAGGTAACAAATAACTTGACCAAAAGGATATAAATAGAAAAACTGAATTCAGCTTAGAACAAAGCTATGCAGGACAGAAATACTCCTTAGTTTTAAACAAAATTTCGTTAAATTTAGACATTGCAACTCCAAAAATGAAAACATTTGTAATTATTGTTTTTTTTTTATTGCATAATCGGTTCTTTGTGTTTTGAATTAAAACATATATCTGATGCCATTTTACCTTTAAATGACCCCATCGTGTACTTTAACTAGTCTTACAATACTAAAATGTCACATCAATGATCCAATTCAATGTAATTTATATGTGACGATAGGAAGTTTTAAAGCAGGTTTAATGATTTTCTTATTTGTTTGATCTTTGGTATTTTCCGAATTTGATCTTCCAAGGCTGAAACTCATTAGATTAAAATCAAACAGCATGTAGCTTCTGTCGGAACGATGCCAATTTTATTTATTACAAGGCATTTTATTTAAATTCTAGGATGACATAACATGGATCGACCCACATGACATGGATTTTGTATCGTAAAGTGCAGAAAGGGAGATTACAATATTTTGAAGCAAGATCAGAGGGAAATAATATTCTGATTCAGCCTTAAAATGATTAGGGGAAGGCTTTACAAAAAAGGGACGCGTATGGTGGCCCGATGCGGCTATTTCGCGCTTTCTACTTTCATTTTCCACAGAGCGAAAACGCTAAATCGAGAAGGCGAAATGAATTTCTCTTCATGTTTTCGCCTTTGCGATTTTGCGTTTTCGCATTTTCGCGTTTTCGTGATTTCGCCTCGGAAGTAAAGATCTAACGCATTCGTCATTTGAAACAATAATGTGGCCATCTCAAACTTCAATTAAATTCAATTATTATTTAAAATATTTATTAAATTTAAGCTGGGGCGCATTTTCGAACTCCACCTATTTGAGAATAAAAAGTATCATTAAATTGAAACGTATTGCGAGTAAGGACTAATTCTGTAAGTCTGAGAATAATGTCTCAGCATATTTGGCATATGAAATACCATCTTTAATACAGCAAGATGGCAAAAAGTAAACCTTTACTCATACTCAAACCAAAACATATAAAGACAGTAGCCCCGACCCTCTCTGCCCAGGGTCATACACTTGTGTAAGTGTTTCATTAGATTCAAGCAACCTCATGTTTAGTACATGTATTGATATGTAATAAACAGATTTAGATGGTTGATGTGTATGTAGTTTTTTNTAAAATGTCACATCAATGATCCAATTCAATGTAATTTATATATGTGACGATAGGAAGTTTTAAAGCAGGTTTAATGATTTTCTTATTTGTTTGATCTTTGGTATTTTCCGAATTTGATCTTCCAAGGCTGAAACTCATTAGATTAAAATCAAACAGCATGTAGCTTCTGTCGGAACGATGCCAATTTTATTTATTACAAGGCATTTTATTTAAATTCCAGGATGACATAACATGGATCGACCCACATGACATGGATTTTGTATCGTAAAGTGCAGAAAGGGAGATTACAATATTTTGAAGCAAGATCAGAGGGAAATAATATTCTGATTCAGCCTTAAAATGATTAGGGGAAGGCTTTACAAAAAAGGGACGCGTATGGTGGCCCGATGCGGCTATTTCGCGCTTTCTACTTTCATTTTCCACAGAGCGAAAACGCTAAATCGAGAAGGCGAAATGAATTTCTCTTCATGTTTTCGCCTTTGCGATTTCGCGTTTTCGCATTTTCGCGTTTTCGTGATTTCGCGATTTCGCCTCGGAAGTAAAGATCTAACGCATGCGTCATTTGAAACAATAATGTGGCCATCTCAAACTTCAATTAAATTCAATTATTATTTAAAATATTTATTAGATTTAAGCTGGGGCGCATTTTCGTTCCCATCGCAACTCCACCTATTTGAGAATAAAAAGTATCATTAAATTGAAACGTATTGCGAGTAAGGACTAATTCTGTAAGTCAGAGAATAATGTCTCAGCATATTTGGCATATGAAATACCATCTTGTGTTCCGTGGGTTGGAACCCAAATTTTGACAATCATGTATTTTTTAATGAATATCCAGATGTTTTACTAACAAGTATCCCAAAAATTTTCTCTCCTTTCTTAATTTGAATCCCTCTTTTTAAATTCCCTGGACGCGGATTAAGCAATGCACATCAATTTAAATTTGCTTACTATAAATATCATTTCATCTTTAATTATATTACACATACGGCATGGAGAGAATCTAACATGATATGAAAGTCTTAAAACGTATACAAAATACAAAAGTTGGTCTGAGTAGTAATTACATCCGAATAAATTCAATTCAAAAATGAATACAGTTCATGAGTTTATTGAATTTGGTCACAACATAACACATACTGTTTTTTCATTTGAAGTTTGAGATGGCCACATTATTGTTTTAAATGACGCATGCGTTAGATCTTTACTTCCGAGACGGAAACGCAAAAACGCGAAATCGCAAAAAAAACGCAAAAATGCGAAAACGCGAAAATGCGAAAACGCAAAAGCGAAAACGCGAAATCGCAAAGGCGAAAACGCGAAAACATGAAGTGAAATTCATTTCGCGTTTTCATGATTTCGCTCTCGCGTTTTCGCGTTTTCGCCTTCTCGATTTTTCGCTATGCGTTTTCGCCCTCTCGATTTCGCGTTTTCGCTCTGTTGAAAGTGAAAGTAGAAAACACGAAAACGCGAAAGCGAAATCACACGAAATGGTCGCATCGGGCCACCATAGACATGTCACAAAACACGTACCTTTATTGCGAACTATACTCAAACAAACCGAACACGGTAGCTATATCTTTACATCAGGATGATCAAAATATAACCACTTATATTGCAAAACGTGTGTAACTGACGACTTAAAGCAACATATGAATAGATGCTCCGAAAAGATGAGCATACTAAATCACTCGGGTTTCATATTATCTTAAAGTTCCAATAAAGTACAAAAAAAAATAGGACTCTCAATAAAGATGAAATATTTTCTTGTATTTTTCAACCTACAAAAAATGAAGTTATAAATTAAAGGGGATGCATTCTTTTGACTTAAATTTGCATGTAAGCACTATATCAGTTGTAATTTATTTAAATACAAAACTTTATGACCATATTCTCCTTTCGGTAAACACTCAAATGTAAAAAAAAAAAATAAAATGGTCTAAAAAACACATTTTTTATCAAAATTGTTCTGATCGAATACTATAATATATAATGCAGGGCAATCTAAAATTTGCTCGTTCAATAACATGCGTTTTGCAGTTTCTTACCGGAAGTGCAAGGATTTACTCCCCTTATGTACAAACTTCCCTTGTGTGCATTGCGTCCATTGAGCAATACTTCAGCGATATCAAGATGAGATCAAGTCAACCAATTCAAAAATATATAAGTAAAAGAAGAAAGATATAACTATGGAAGGGACAACTGGGGAAACGAGTATTGATTATCACTGGAAAAGATGGAATATGGGTGGGACAGGAAATTTAGCCCTATATACGACATTTAGTGAGTCTGCATTTGTAAGATAAATATAGAAGGAGTCTACTGCATGAGGAATGGCGTTTTTGTCTAAAATGGTTCGCTGTCAGGCTTTCCGTATTATGACAGGGCATTCCCTTATCCCCCAACCGGGGACGCACCGGGCAGCACTATAGACGGGGCCCTGAAAAACCGATTCGAGTATAAAAAAATATACTGAATCTTGAATGTGACAGAAAGGCCCTAAAATCAGAATTAGCTTAGACGTTTAAGTATTGGGGGGCCAATCCAGTGGTAATGAAAAAGCAATGATTCCATAGTGTAAAAATCAAGAATGCACTGTAGGTAAGTGTGTGATGACACTCATGACATAGATCGTTGAGTTGCAGACTATAGTGCGTTAATTTTGTGATAGACTATCATCAATCTGCTATAACAACCAGTTCGATTTGCATTTTTTCTGCTATTCTTTCAGTTTCAATTTGCACTCTGTTATAATCATATTGTATTCAATATGCTTCGTCAGAACACCAATTTAACAGCAGTTAATTTCCCGACATATTTAATTATCTTCCGACATCTGCAGATGATGTACAGAAACTGAATATAATCTTTCTTTTCTTTATCAGCTGAAGGCAATCACATGTGTATGATATTTACATAGAACCTGTATTTGAAGTCTGTATTAATCAAATCCAGTCTTCGAATGCATGCACGCCATGTCATGGAAACTTGTCACGAAATTATCTTATACTTCTCAATTAAAATGGTATTAATTTCAAAAGTTTCTGTTAGATTGGAACAAAAAACGGTTTTACAAGTTTATTTTTCAAGAATTTTTTGTCTTCATATACCCCTGACAAACTGCACTGCCGAATAAACTACTTTGTTGGACTCCGTTGATGATCTTATAAAATCTTT
The DNA here is from genome assembly GCA_002080025.1 of Modiolus philippinarum. Lineage (NCBI taxonomy): Eukaryota > Metazoa > Mollusca > Bivalvia > Mytilida > Modiolidae > Modiolus > Modiolus philippinarum. The sequence continues at coordinate 63,856 of MJUU01027004.1, read as the reverse complement.
GTGTTATCTTTGCGGGAAAGCCTTATAATAAATTAATACTTTTCTAGGAACAGAACAAACGCAGTTCTCCCAAACGAATTCACAGAGATCATTGAAGAGACAGTGTTGCTCTTAATGGACATATCAATCACAGGTCTGTGGATTTTACTGGTATGTTGCAGTTCTCTTGGTCTACTTGACCTATGTTTGAACTCACGATTTTCTGACTCGAGGCGAACACGATAATTATTACTACACCTATGGTTGTCCGCGTTGAATAATTAACAGCTAAAACCCTACTTCTTTAATAACAGAAACTTATTAATATTGTATTTATTTGCTATTTAAGTTACAACGCTTGCACGCTTTATGATAGTCATCATCCTCCCAAAGTCAGGTATTCCGAGTCCACGTGTACTTACCACACGATGGAAAATCATTAATTCTCAAATTTGTATCACAATTGTGCATATTTTTCATCTTTTAGTAACAATGCCCACATTCTGACTTTTATTTTTACTTAGTTGATGGTTACTTTTGTAAAAATTTATAAAAATGCTTTATGATGATTACTTTTATCAAAACTCATAAAAATGCTTTCACTTTTTTCTTCGTAATTTAGTTTGCAGATACACATAAAAAAAACAAACAAAACTTTAACATGCATTCTTCATTCATAATCAGGAATTGAAATCCAGGATTTTGGCATAAACTTTGTTTGTATTGGACAAGCGACAAAGTATAGCAACAAGTTAATACAGGAATAAATACTGTATGCACGCGTTAACTGGTTGGTGCATACACTGTATTATAGACACTAAATGGGTAAAAACGTGCAGTTGTTTCCAAGAATACAAATTTATTTACCTCTGGAATGGCTTAAATATGATTGCCCGACGACTTGATTGAATTCGAGAATTCTGTTTCTCTAATTTCTATCCAGTTTTCACATGTTGAAACATTTGTTCTCCTCTCTAGAGATGGAGAACAAGTTTCGTGAAATTTCCCGCCAATTTTTTCGGAATACAACCCTCGGCGTTTTTCATCCAGTCATTAGAGAAACAGTTTCCACAATTTAAACACGTTAATTATGAAATTTCTCACATCTCGTTAAATAAATTTTGAAATGTTTAAAGGCTCGGCATGCCTCGCTTTCAAACATTTGCAAAATTTATTTAACTTGATGTGAGAAATTTCATAATCAACTAGTTCTCGTTATGGAAACTATATTTCTCTAATTTCTAGCAAATTTAACCAACGCCTGACCGGTATGATGAAATAGTGAAAGAACAACGCATTTGAAATTTCCCGCCAAATGTATTCGGGACATAATCCCCCGTGTGTTATAATGTGTCGCAAGAGAAACATTTTCTAGGCTACAACTTAAACACGTTAATATTGAAATTTCTAACATCTTGTTAAATAAATTTTCAAATATGAAAAAAACTCGACACGAATCGTTTTCAAACATTTGCAAAATTTTAACTCGATGCGAGAAATTTCATAATCAACTTTAGTTCTCGTTGTAGAAACCAAACATCTACTAGAAGAAATTAAGATACCTTTACTCAAGAAAAACTTATCAAATGCACTTTTGATGGAGATACATTTTATGTTCGATTTTCCTTTTTTGTTTTGTTTATAAGATCCAATGAATATGTTCGTACAATTTGAAAATTTAGTACTGAAAGTCAGTTAGTAAACATTCAGGTGATCAAGTCCTCAGTCATAATTTGTTTATTGATGTGCAATTTTTGCTTTTTTATACTTTGGGTTACCACAAACTATTAAATTAAAAAAATATATTCAATAACTGATTAATGACATGCCATGTTCCTCTTGATGTATAATGAACATCAATTGATAACAACCTAATTTTGATAAGCAAACAATGCTGACGCAAATAATTTAGAATGACTGTTTTATAACTTATATTGGCTCTTTTAAGTCCACTTTTTCAATACGGGAGTAAATATTAGTACAGCACTTGAGCGATACTGTTGGCAGGCCGTTTAATTTTTATTTTTTTTATTTAACTGTCACATTTAACAATGGTGTTCCAATAATGGTCATTATCGTACCAAAATATTTAGTCGTCAGAAAATTCATTAATTTTAATTACAGTATTTGCAGTAAAGTGTGGTCACTGGTAATTCTTTAAAATAAAATCGATTCCATTTTCATTTCAAAAATACCAAGTGTTTGCTTAAGTCAGCGGTACTTTGGTATGGAAAAAACATAACAATATTCATTCAATAGTGGTATCAATATTTAGTGCATTACTACCTTGTTTAGAAAAAAATAATTGTTCATTACGGAGCCTAAAATAGCTTAAAATGACTAAAAATAATTGAAAAATCTCTATAAAAAGAAGAAGTTAATTGATCTACTTGGATTGAAAATGAATAACATCCTATTGTTGACATGGCGATGAAAATTGAAAGGTTGTTATTTCTTTGAAAAAGAGGGTAATAACAAAATTTCCGATCAGAATTTGCCATTCTAGAAACTGAGGAATTATTGTGCTTAAATGATTAAAAACAAAGGTCAAGTATTCCAGTCGGCCTCTCCACTTAATGATTGTTCAAAATACAGATGACCAACAACAAAAAAAAGCAATTAACAGATACTAAACCATTAAAAGATGTTAACCAGTTCTTTGTTCAATCTGCAGCTTTTTTTTACTTCATACCATGTATGTACTGGAACTAGGGGCCGTCTTGATTTTACTTTGAGGTATGAGCAAAGCTCTTTGTTGAAGGACTCATGGTGACCTCAAAATTTAAAGAACAACAATAAAAACGTTGTTGTTTACTATGTATTTGTCGCGACTTTGTCTCATTTGCATCTACTCATATCATTTTATTGCTTGCTTATATCAACTGATACAACTAAGCTATAAAGGAATTTGTCGAGCGCACCCTGCGCTTTAATGGGAACATTCCTTTGCTGTTTTATAATGTTTGCATTGCATATCGTAAATTTAGTATCACATGGGATTTCACTAAAACGATCATCTGTCGTTAAACTAGTCTGAATGTCAAAATTATATTAAAACATTAATAATGCATGGAATTTGTGAATGAGGTCAATACCGCTATAATTATTTTTGTCGTGCAATTAGAGAATAATGGCATCATTTGGAAACTTTATAAATATACGTTATTTAGAGGATTGATTATGTAGGCGGTATGCAGTAGTGAAGCTTTTTACATCGGAGACAAGGAAATATTGAATCAACAGCTGAGTAAACGATGGCTAGAACGTCGACAGAAAACGACATGCTATTTTTCACCTATATTGTTCTTCATGCGCTATAATTAATGACAAGAGAAAACTAATAACTCATTCCCTAAAAGAATCGTGAAAGTAGGAGTTTTCGGACTTTCCAACGCAGCAATACATCAATAATTAACTGGACTGTTTCTTTGATATTGGACACGTTTGCTTTGTATGCAATATTAATGTAATTTGCGTTGTTGAAGTCAATATAAATACATCAAACAAGTGTTTTATTGCAAAGTATTGTTAAGAGTCGTGCCTTAAGGTGCTACAGTTGGTCTTTGTAGTTATTTTTGTCTATATTTGTCTATATTGTCAGTACATTATTACTTTTTGTTATTCCCTGATGTCCAGCACATTACATTTAGTGAATTTCGATATTTCCTAAATACAAATTTGACAGATTGTTATGTTGTTTTATCTCGCAAATGAAAATAGTCAGAATTTATTACTCGGAATTCTTACCAGAATTGACTCAAAATATTTGAATTTTCATAGGCACTGTGACTTATTAGCATGTGAATCTGAGCATGCCTGTCCTTACTGATATTAATTGGTGATAGCCAAGGTTTGTGTGGGGTTTGCACTTTTGGGAATTTATTTTTGGGACTTTAATTTCGAGTCCTCATTTTTTTGGTTTTTTTTCCTTTGTTCTCGCGCTTCTATTCTATTGCCTTTAAGTTGCCTTTTTGGGCTTTGTTGGAATTTTCTGCATTAATTTGTAAATACACATAATGCGTAGAAGTAAATATATGTGTTGTATAATTAAATGTTGATGTGTGACAGAAAATACAGATGGATTTGTCCCAAAGTTGTTTGTAGACACCATATTGAGTAAATCTCTATTAACCAGTGTCACCTTTACCTAGATCACCTCATATCCCTTTAAAAACATAAAGAAACATTACATTTTTAACAGTTTATTCATCAAGCATTGAGCCTTGAACGCAAATAGATTCATTAGCAAGAATTTCTGATGACACAAAAACTTGTATGAAGATGTATTTGTATAATCTTCTTTACCACCTACAAAGCATGTTTTATTTTCTTTTCACTCTTTATGACCATATCTGGATACTCCGTGCTCCTTGCATGGACAAATTGTTTTGAATAACACATGTTAATTCAATTCATTTTGTCATATTTTTTAACGCAATGATAAATTTTATGATGCATCTTGAGACAAAAAACATTACAGTTCTTTTTACTTTTTCAGCTTTTTGCTGTAGACAATTGTGTAGAAGACTGGAGAATTGCTATTTCATGGAAACGAAGCCTTCAACTAGTTGTAGAAATTATTATTTGTGCCGTTAACCCTATACCGGGAGATTTCGATTTTACATGGACGGCTAGAAATGCCGATGGAGTGACTTTGTCCGCTGTAGTTCCTGTAGACATACTCCTATCTCTGCCTATGTTTTTGCGACTGTACCTCATTGCACGATCTATGTTATTGCATAGTAGACTTTTTACAGACGCTTCGTCCAGAAGTATAGGTGCATTAAACAGAATAAGTTTTGACACTAAGTTTGTGCTAAAAACATTAATGACGATTTGTCCAGGCACAGTGATGTTGGTGTTTATGATTTCCATGTGGGTAATAGCCAGCTGGTTACTCAGAGCCTGTGAAGCGTAAGTATATATCTAAACTATATTAAATGTCAGGAGGGCATTAAAATTGTCAGTTCTCTGTCTCTACAGATATTTTTTTAATATATTATCGAAACAAAACAAGGTTTTAATCCAATGCTGCACATTTCCATTTCAATTCTTTGCTCAAAATATGCAATGCTTTGCTGTTTTCTCATACATGTACCGCCTGATTTTGTAAAAGGATAGATAGAGACTTGTGTATAGATCATTTTTATTATTCCTTTCCAAAACTATTAAATGAACGGGGCAAAGCTGGAAAATTTCCAGAAATTTCCGAATTGATGTAAAGTAAAGCGTTTTGTCTGCAATACAAGGCTTGCAGTTCTTACACGTTCAGTTGTCAGTTTAGATAAAAAAAAAACATATTTAACACCAGGACTACTCATACTGACATTTTGTATACACGAATTATGTTTTATCTGATATTTAAAAAAAAGTTAAAACATTTTCATTTCAAAATATAAAACCTTTTTCAATTTTAACTAAAAATGCATGTTATGAGTTGCAATATTCTAAATGTGAGCACTTAAAAGACTAATAAAATTAAAAAAGCAGTGAAAACAAAACTTTATGTGGTAATTCTTTTTCCAAAAGGAAGTTTTTCCTTAATATTTTAAGAAAAAATCGGGACAAATGAAAGACTGAAGACAAATGATTGGGATAGACGGAAGTTCTTGTCTTTTTTTTTCATTTTAAAATCTCAATACATGTAGCCTATATATACTGTTAGAAATTTTTAGTCAAAATGTTTCAAAAGAACGGCAGTAAAATACCAAAAGGAACAAAAATCAAAGTCCATAGACACGGCAAAAACAGGAACACGGAAAAACAAAGACAAAACAAGGACGTTTGACAGCCACAAGACACGGAAATAAAAAGACGACATTCAGAACTAAGGCACTCATAGTGTGAATTCTCATGAAAACCGGGAGTTTACACAACTACTTTAATATTGTTTAAATAAAAACACATCATACTACAACACATCAAAACACAAGATGTGTTGATACTTCTTATGAAACCATGATTTTGTCAAATATATAATGGGCTTCATTCCATCATAACGACTGTTATTCCATAAATCGATTGTAAAGAGAAAAAAGAATCGGTAACATTTACTTTGAATAGAATTTTATAAAATCATGTATTTGAAGCTTATTAGATTCATGATTTCCTGAAATGATTTCCACGGCAGTTTGCTCTGTTGTTTTAGAACATGTTTACCCACGTGGATTGCCGATAGTCAATTAACTGTAGAATGCATCTGAATTCGGGCAAATAATCTTCCATCAGATTTATTAACTTTTCAGTTCAAATGGAAACTGTGTCCTATTTTTATTACACTGAAGACGTGATTTGCTACAGGTGAGCGTTTCCTCGATAGTTCCAGGGTATTTGATCAATCTCGATATGGAAAGTTGTCATTAATACTTTACAATAAACTTGCAATCATGAAACTACTTGTCTATACGAAACCAGCAAAGAAAAGGAGTAATACTACTTTGTTTTGCCTTATTGTTAGTGCAAAGTGGACTTTTAACATATTTTATCGCAAGGTAGCTTTATTTGATGTTCCTGTACTTACGATTATTTCAGTGTGTTTTAAGACCCCTTTTACGCTTGCAAATTTAGATCGATCTTCTGCGAGATCGATACGAAAAAGATCTATCTTTGCTTAGTGTAAACGAGTTAGATCGATCTTCAATCGGACTTAAAAAGTCCACATCCAGACGTATTCTCAAAAAGAATCGATCTTTCTCCAAGTGCAAACAAGTGTCTTTTTTCTCTTCATATATATATACGCTTGCTAAGCATTTAGACCAATAACATTGAGGTATATCGCCCTTTATAATGTGTTTTAATAAAATGCTACTAAAATGGGTGGTCTGGAGAGGTTTGAAGTCAGTTTATACATTTGAGCCACGTGTAAATCGATGTAACACAGATTCTAACTCATCTGGTATTTACATAACACGTGCCGTGTTGTCTTCCACTTATTACGTTATTGCACAACAGTTCCAAACAATATATTTTCACTTGTAGAAATGTTAAACATATGGTTTCATGTAATTGCGTCACGTAGGTAACCATTTTGACTTTTTGACTGTTGAATGATTAAAGACGCGATCAGAAGATATAACAAACGCATGCTTTCTATTGCCAAATTTGCTTTACTGTCAGTATTGGATAACCTGTATCTATCAATGCAGAAAAAATATTTGGTTTTAAAACAAAAGGGTCCATTAGGGACCTGGAAATTTATCTTGTATTGAACTGAGTTTTCATTTCATTGGTTATTTGTTTTCTAATTAACAAATCCACGATCAGATCTAAAATCAATGGCGGTTCATAGTTACGGAAAAGTTTCCCTTTAAAACCAAAGAATGTACGAAGTAGCGAGAAGACCATTAAAACAGATTGCAAATGGATCTGAAAAGAAGCAATAGACATATCAAGGCCGCGCATAGAAAACAAAATAGGCAAAAACCAAATGAGAAAGAAACGTACCATAAAAGTAGATAAACAAATATTCAATCAAACCTGCTTTAGTGTATTAAGTGACCACCTGTCTTATTTGACCTTTTTCAGAGTTCCCTTGGAGGTCATATAAGACATGTTTTACTGTATATTTAATAAGTAAAACAAAAAGGAGACACACTCAAATGGATAAAACAAAAACAGCAACGAATGTCAATGGACAGTACAGGAGCAAAGTACTAAAATGTAATTCAAACCTGGGTTCCTGTGATGGATACAAACACAAAGTTCTTTCAAATCGTAAAAGAACACAGCCCTGTCCTTGATAAATTGGAGTTTTCTATGTATCGTGTGCGTTTTTGTCATTTCATTTTTCCTACAGGAGACAATTTTACTTTGAGTTCAGCATAATCTAAACAAACCATCTGTTAAATTTCATCCCTTTTTGAGGACAGTGAATTTGCCCACCTCTCTTCGTTTTCATGGCAGCGGCGGCCATTCTGAAATTTTTGTTTAAAATTGTGTTCCTCCGTTTATTTACATCCTGTTTGTAAAGTTCTTTATTCAAATTTCGAGCACTTTCAATTTACCCGCCTTTTTTCGCTTCCATGGCAATTTAAGCCATTTTGAAATTTTTTACCTGAAATTACGTTCTACAGTTTCTTTGACTTCTTTCTTTAACGTTTCATCCAATTTTTAGCACTTTCATTTTCCCGCCTTATTTCTGTGTCAATGGCAACGGCGAGCTTTTTGTTTAAAATTCGAAGTCTTAATTGCAGCACTTGGGATGAGGATCTTTCCTTCTGTGAAGTTTCATAGAGATTTGACTTAAACATTCTCCTATAAAACACGCGGATAAGTTCAGTGGCGACGAAGAGGGAAAATAAATACAGTTGAGTTAAAACAATAAGTCTACCCAAACAACGTTTCGAAATTTAATAAAGTGAAAAAAAACACTTTGGAAACATACACCACAAAGAAGCTAAATACATTGTACAAACACCAAACAAACAAAGCCAGAAAACAAACAAAGGTCAGAAAACATGTCAAACTAACGTGGAAAACACATCATAGAGAACTTATGTATAAAATGCATCAAACAGGCTTTAGAAAACAACAATGCATAGAAAAAATAGCTAAAGGTCAAATAAACGTAATAAAAACCTACAAGCACACTCAACAAACAACCAAAGGAATATAAAAACAAACTATATATTTAAATAAATATGAACAAATTCCGAAAAGACTGCGCAAACAATAGACCAGAAATAGACAGCAGAAAAATAAGCAAACACAAAAACAAGTAAGACAAATATACAAGCAGACCATAAAACATGTTGTTTACTAAAATGACATCAATAACAATGCGTTTGTCTATTGCTACAAGACGACATAAGGTGTTGGAGAAAAGTACTTTTTATAAACATTTTTGGGGTCTGAAAAGCGAAGTTGATGCAGTTTTAATATGGCTTTCTTTATCTACGCCTTTAAATAATCATTGGGTGTTGAACCATGCACCACCAGACTTTGACATTTAACATTTTTTTTATATTTCGATTACTAACAAAATGACAAAGAAATAGTGCACATATAGCATAATCTTGTTTCAGATATCTCCTATATTTGCATTGAATGAACGCAACAAAACCCAAAATCGATTATACTCACAAATGTATTTATGATTTGTTATCAGGTTTTAGATTATATTGTTACAGTATGCTGAATTTTAGTTATTAAGCATGAATCGAAAGACATTTGATATATTGTAATATTATATTTTTCGACGCGGCTGGCCAAGAGCAAATTAATGAAGACCAAATTAATCTTCATATTTCTAATTCTTTGCTTAATATGTTCATTTTATGTAGATCTGAAACAGACCGAGATAATTGGCAAGCAAACATCTGTACTAGTATTAATATTCGTCAAAGTTTTGCATATAATTCTGGCTTTTTAAGCTTTAAAGCTCAATAATACGACTTAAAATGATTGTTGCCAGGTAACACATGTTAACTCCGACGGGTAATATCGATTAGTTTGATCTGACAATAAAAACGAAAGCTTTTTTAAGGAACATATTCTCTCAAGTACTTTTTTTACAATATCGTTTTGATTATATAGATCAAGTGTTTAAATATTGTATCAGATGATTATCCTCTTGAGATTTTTGTCGTTAATTTTCTTCAGGGCAATGGGGACCTGATCATCCAATCAAAATCTTACTTTAGTGTTCTGTTTGCTCTAGTTCAGATTTGTTATCCGTTTCTTTGAACAATTGTTGACGAATTCAAACCCATTAACTATCAAACGGCCATGAAAGACGGGTTTGTCGCGTAAATAAGCTTCCTTGTTTGCACTATTCGTAACAGGAACAGACCACATCTCAAGTTAAAATACTAAGTAGTATTGCATTATTAATCATTTCTAAATCGTTAAGCATTTCTAATTACAGAGAGAAAAAAAATGTCGGCAAAGACTAAAAAATTCATAAGTTGCTAACTGGTTGATTCTTTTCTTTTTTCAGATATCTAGACACTAATCATTCGAACATTTTAAACTCTATGTGGATGATAGCCATTACTTTTCTGTCAGTTGGTTATGGTGATTTAGTACCTAACACTTACTGTGGCCGGGGTATAGCAATAGCCACAGGGGTAATGGTAGGTATATCTTTAAAAATGTAGATGTATATTCATTTAAGAAATAATTCATCACCGGTATATGGATATTGGAAATTTAACCATGGGCTGGACCTTTATATTCGAATTTAACTCAGAGCGTTAGCGAGGGGTTAAATTTAAATAAACGGTTATAAAGGCCCAGCCTATGGTTAAATGACAATAACCATTTTTCGATTTTCGATTCTTATATGACAGAAAATGGAATTTTCCATTTAAAGCGACCTAAGAGAAAACGGATTTCCTGCCTTCATTGCTGTTTGTGTCTATGACATCACAATACACAATGTTGCGTTTTCAAACAAATGCAAGTTCAAAATTTAAATCGAAAGCACAACAATACACATTTGCATGTCTGAATGGCATGATTAGGTTAAAAACGGTTCTTAACCTTAATTTCCTCCATAAACTAAGACGAACAAAATTAAAACATTGTTGTTTTTCATCCTGTTTACTCATATTCCGATACCATTTGCGCAAGTGCGAAATATATGGTTATCGAGTATTATACTGGTTGACGATTAAGAAGAGCAATGTTAAAATTCTAAGTAAACAGCTGAAAAAAACAACCATCGTAGCACACTTTTGAATTTTTTGTGACTAACAATTAACCTGTATTTGATAAGTGTTCAAGTAACATTTCTTACACAATGTGTTTTTAGTCAATGTATTTATTCAAAGGAATTTTATTTTAGAATGTTTCATTCAGCCGAATTTATGTTTCCCTCAATAAAGATAACAACAAATGCCAATATTTAATGTTGAACCACACTGTCGAAAAATGTGTAACTAAACATGACATCAGTATGAATTATTCAAAGTTTGAATAACTGGATAATTATTTTAATTTTTTGATACAATACGTTGCTTGATGACACTGTTTCCAATTTTGGCACTCTTATATTATGCTTCATAGTAGGCGTTTGCACTAGACTTGTGTGAACGTAAAGGTTATTTGATTGTCAGCTTTAAAAAAAATCGGCCAACATGAAACTTTTATTTTCGTCAGATGATCAATTTAACAGTGTCAAAATAATATTAGAAGATTTTTCATGACAAAATTACAAAAAAAGGATTACAGTTAACACCTACAATGGCCGAAAACTACAATCACATGCCACAATTCACCAGCGAACCGCACTAGAAAAATAATAATGAAGACAAGAGACAAACATAAATAACGATAGGAACTCGGGATAGGCGGACTTGGTACCGGCACTAGCAAAAGCTAGTGGTAGGGTTGAACCGATTTGTGGGTACCCAAACCTCCGTTTTCTCT